>PVJN01017465.1:0-40256 GCA_004026805.1 Lasiurus borealis
GGATCAGGCCTGTAGGGGAGGGCAGTTAGGAGTGACCAGGCCTGCAGGGAAGGGCAGTTGGGAGGGACCAGGCCTATAAGGGAGGGCAGTTAGGGGCAAACAGGCTGGTAGAGGAGCAGTTAGGCATACATCAGGCTGGCAGAGGAGTGGTTAGGGGTGATCAGGCTGGCAGACAGAAGCAGTTAGGGGCAATTAGGTAGGCAGGCAAGCAGTTGGGAGCCAGCAGTCCTTAATTGTGAGAGGGATGTCCCAGATTGGAGAAGGAGCAGGCTGAGCTGAGGGACACACACCCCCATGCACAAATTTCATGCACCGGGCCTCTGGTGAAATATAATTGGGCCAGAAAAAAAAGTGAAGTACTGATACATACTACAAACTGTTTGGAAACATTCTGCTAAGTGAAAGAAGCCAGAAACCAAAGGTCACATAGTTGTATAAGTCTGTTTAAATGGCATGTCTAGAGTTGGCAATTCTATAGTCACTGAGAGTAGATTTGTGGTTGCCAGGAACTGGAAGGAGTGGATATGGGGAATGACTGCTAAAGGAGGCTGGAGGGATGATGAAAATGTTCTGAAATTAGATAATGGTGATGGTTACAGAATTTTGTGGCCATACTAAATGTCAATGAATTATATAGTTTAAAAATTAAAAAGTAAACTAAAAAATTTACTTGTTTAACATCTGTTTGTCTACTAGGTTTAAACTCCATAAGAAGGCATGTTGTCTTACCTACCATATCTTGGAGTTGAATACAAAGCTTGAACCAACTAAACTTTCAATAAAGAGTACTGATTGATTACAGTGAATGCATGCTTTATGCCAACTTAAGACATGCACTAATTCTAATTAATTTATTTTTAAAAATGCTTCTATGCTTTGGATCTAACATTTGTTTTAAACTATTTTCAGATATCTGCATTTACAAAATAACAAATAGCAATGCTTTCAAATAATTTACAGGAAATTTTATTTTACGGGCTTGTATCTCCTTGTAGATTCTTAAGGACTGATGAATGCCTTTCATCTTTATATTGCTATAATCTGCTTCAATATTTGCTGTCAGAATGGTATGTAAATAGTGGCCAGATTAAACTTAGAAATTAAAACATTTTAATTAAACACTATAATATTTTCTAGTTAGGTCACTAAAATGCTAATTTTGGGATCCTCTGCAATCACTTTACTAGTTCTGTTTGTGAACGAAGAGTTTTATGGCCTCTTTATTAAGAAACCAAAATTAAGATACAGGGCTTGTAAAAGGATAGCATAACCTTTCATGGTTCCTCAGGTCTCTTGTACTGCAGAGTAAGCATTAATCATGCAGAATAACTTAATGTTACTTTACTTTTATATAAAATGATCATGAAATATCCTTTTAAAGACCTAAGATTAATTTCGCAAAGGTCTTTCCTCTTAACAGCTATGGGCAATACTTATGAATTACTAAAATAATGCTGACGTACTAAATTTTTGTCAGTTAGAAAAAAAGTGTCCACTCGTTTTCAAAATGTGGAAAGTATTTATTTTGTGATGTGCCATGCACAGGGCTGCACCATCTTTTACCAACTAAATTTTTAATTTAAAATAATTGAGTACACTGCAATCTTTCCTTCAAAATAAAGACTTCTGGCCCAGCGAAGAGTAAGAAAAGTTGCCTACATCTGGTAATCATAAACTATCATCTGTCATAGCTAAAAATAGTGCTAGTACACGCAGAAGTCATCCAATTACATTTTGCCTCAAATCAAATTCTTACTGAATCTCTTCCTTGAATAGCCTGAAGTCAGGTTTCAACTTTAAAATCTTTTGTCTAGCGGGACAAAAAGTCGAACCAGTTGGTCACAATAATATTGGGAAGGAATGGTTGTAGGAAAATACCTATCTCTTAAACAAAAGCAAATATTAAGTTCTCTTTAACAGAGTCAGGTGAACAATGAGCAAGGCAGTTAAATAGGAAAATTAATAAAGAAATAATAAAAATTAGAATAAAATTTTAGTTGCTATTTTTCACAATCATAATCTTAATAATTATGTATGAATTAGAAATCATGATTCTCAATCAAATTCTTCTCAACTGCTAAGAAAAGTGACGAAAATTCACAAAGTCAATCACTTAGCATACATAGTAAGCTTTTACTTCCACACAGTAAGCATTCACTTGGCTAATATACGACAGGTGACAGTCCAGAAAAAGATCTGTGCAGAGTCGGAGCTTAACTCTTTCTTCCATTTCCATCAGCATGCCCCTGATCAGATGGACGAACTTAGTTTGTAAAATTGGGAAAATGATAACCTCCTCATAAGTTAGTTTAAAGTGAAAGGAGATATCATATGTGGAAATAAAGGTAATATTTTAAGAGATAAAGTCAAGCAGGACAATCAGGTATTAAATGCAATACTTAACTAGGCCCCACCCCCTTTTTTTTTAAGATGAATTCAACTTTCTCGGAAAGGACTGCTAACTAGGTTTTAGTTAGCAAGTTTCAGATTGATGGATACCTAGTATTGCTACAAAGAACCTTCATCGAATACTTGGCAAACCAGCATCTCTCTCTCCTGTTTTTTTTTCTCTTTCTGTAACTAAAGTTTGAAAGATACACAATTTCAGAACCTTGTCTCTTTCATCACTAAATCTTTCCTGCCTTACTTCTGACAACATTACAGTGTATTGGTCAATTTCAACCAACACACATCTATGAAAAAAAATAATTTATGTATAAATTCTATACTGGAGTTTTCTATAATAATTTAGTGATCCCCTATTCTGAGCAAGAAACTCTGCAAGTACTTTGTATACATTACCATTATTCATAACAACTCTATAAAATAGTTATCATCTGCTGTACATGAGGCAACTGAGGCTTAGAAGTTTATTAAATACATTGTGCAGTCTTAAAGATTGAAATTCAGCTCTGACCCATAAAGGTGTCACTTTTTCCATCATACCATGTTTTGTATTTAAAGGTATATGTCAGTACTCAACTGAGGATCCCAAATAGTATTTCAATCTCAATTGGAGGAGAAGCAATTTACTAACACCATGAGCAGAGTTATATACATATACAATTCCAGTAATATAGATTCATTGATAATAAATCATATTGTTTAAATTGCAAACTGATTCCTAGAAGCTATCTAAATGGTCTCACTTTGAAAATAAAAATTGGAAACTATATCCAGATAAAACACAAATCAACCACAATGCAAAATTGAAAATCTTTCTAATAATGAAGGATTTTATGAGTTTAATATTATGAGTGATATTGGAGAATTACTCCAAAAAAGATACAATAGGCACTTCAAACCGGAACATCTGACCTCAAAAGATTAAGAGAAGCCACTAGGAAAGTTAATAAAACGCTTGAACACTTTTTGTAAAGGAATATCATATATGATCTACTGAGAAATTCAATCATGAAGTAACAGATGACATTTTGCACTACCAAATAATTCTGTGGTAAAAATAATACACACTAAAAGCCCCAAAACTTGATTTATCCTCACTTCATTCTAAGAACTATTATACAGCTATGATTACACCATTTCATTAAGAATAAACTAAAATTGCCCTACCCAGTTTGGCTCAGTGGATATAGCATCGGCATGCAGACTGAAAGGGTCCCAGGTTCGATTCTGGTCAAGAGTATGTACCTTGCTTGCGGGCACATCTCCAGTAGAAGGTGTGCAGGAGGCAGTTGATCGATGTTTTCCCTCTCATTGATGTTTCTAACTCACTATCCCTCTCCCTCTCTCTCTGTAAAAAATTCAATAAAATATATTTTTAAAAAATAAACTAAAATTTGTTTTCTTAGCTGTTGGTTTTATCTACACTGATAAAAGAGTAAGATGCAAATTGACTGTACCTCCACGACACACACCAGCCAATCAAGAGTGTATATGCAAATAACAAAGATGGAGGTTAATGTGCATATACAGGCAGCGGCTGGGGTTGAGGTGGGATGCTTGCATCATCGTCATGGCAATGATGCAGGCGTTCTGCACTGCCCCAGCCACTCCAGGCCTCTGGGCAGCATGGGAATGCGGAAAGGTGGTTCCGGTGGAGCAAAGGCGGTGCCAGCAGCCAGGGGAAGGAAGGCCCATTCTTGCACAAATCTTCATGCATTGGGACTCTAGTTTCAAGATAAAAGTCTTTATCAAATTCTTTATTAGCTATGAAATGAGTTTGCTTCAAGTAGTCTTTTCTTCCCTACATTAAGTGTCTTTACATAGAAAATGTTTCAATAAATATATAAAGATAAAAACTACCTGTGGTTGTTAGTTGATTTTAAGGATAATCAAACTTCTCTGAAGTAGCAAACAGTGAGGTTACCACACATGCCTCATTTTTTAAGTTAATTAAATTTACCAGTATACTAAATTACTTCATATAGCTTTCAATACTTCCTTTAGTCCTATTGATTCTATTTCCAGCTTTATTATTAAGAGAACAACAACAACAACAACAAAATACAACAAAAAATAATTCTAACCTCCCACTTGCAATCTCAAGCCGTAATTTTCCCTGCACAGGAAAATTCATATATGTAGCAAATTCCACTTTCTCTAAGGTAAAGCTAAATAAATATGTTCTCTCTAAGCACGTTATTTACACATATTTTGAGCCAATGGTTCTCCCTCCCTGCAGAGACTTTAACAATCTTCAGTTGTGAAGGATGTCACAGTAAGGACTCTACTTATACAAAATCTATATTTCTAATAAATTTTGATAAGCATGTGGTTATTTATTTTAAATTACTAAAATTGGACCAAGACTTACACAAATGAACGCCTAAAATGAGAGTACACATTGGTTTAATGTATAACATACTATGATATAAATTTTAGTTCTTGTTAAGATCCAAGTATTACAAGAAATAGGCACCAGACCTTGCTCAAAATCCTATTTTCTACTAATGGAAACTAAATAGAAACCATTGTTTTGTAACTCTAGAAATTTGAAAAGCTTAATATACTGGAAGGGATGGGGGACTCAAAGCAAATTACTAATACAAAAAAAGAATGAACTTCATTAGTAGGTAAACTAGTTTGTTATATTAATACTTCTATAACTTTATACACCTGTTGTACACATTCCAAAATAAATGCTCACTGAGTGAATGGCTAATAGCACAGATAAAGAAACAAGTTAATGCCTCTTTTCATATCACTGACCAGAATAATCTAAATTATTTTAGATTGAAAATACACAATAAGTGTATATAACAAAGAACAGCTATAATTCCCCTCATTTTTATGGAAAGTCAGAATTTTAGCAAATCTACTAGTATATTCTGAGAGTAGGAATTACTAAATCTACCTCATTGTCAAACACTTAACAATAGATGTGCAGGGATATCATTCATATTTGATATGTTTTAATCTTTTAGGTACTCTGGGCTCTTTAAGTAAATGCTACAATAGTACAATATAGCGCTGATAGGGCATTTAAGGAGAGACAATAGTATTTCAGTGTCTATCGATACCTTACGTAAATGCTGAAGAGGTGATTGGATTAAATGTGAAAGCCATGAAGCAGATTTAAATAGAGATATTTACACATTTTTAATGCCCACATTCACCCCCCCATATAGACACACACCAAGTAACATAAGTCAGCATTATCCATGATAATACAGGAAATAAAATGTGGTCTCAGAATACTGCCCCAAAGATGCAGAGAGAAATACTGGCTAAATTAAATTTAGTAACATCCTTTGGCCTAAATTCTAACAAGAGATGGAATTAACTCAATAAATAAAAAGATGATGTAGGGGATACCTACAGACCAGAATAAGAATTCTATTCACCGCTTAAATATGTTTCCTACATTCAAGCATGTAATCCAATCCCCAAGGACGAAGAGAAATTAGACTCCTGGCCCACAGGGTTCCCACTAGGCTTAACCTTTTGACAACACTAAACAACTAACACCTACCTTCTTTTTTGGCTTGTGTAATAGACTACTGCCTCTTTTATTGCAGAGGGAAGATCATACAAAAAGAAGTATATACCATGTTCAATAAGATGCCACAACTATTAATGAATAAAACATAAAAACATGGGTCATTAGCTTTTATCTTCAGTTGTTCAAGTACAAATATAAATTGTAAAATAAAAACAATGGCCCTGTGCCACAAGCTATGTGTTCCTGAACAAATAATCTCTTTAGTTTTCTTGGGTTACTTACCTATGAAATGAGAAATTTGGAGGAAAAAATGATAAAATGACTTGTCTGCAGGTATAATCTAAAACTCCTGGATTTATAAAAGTTGCTTAAATTACTTAACTGTTTCCTTAGGAAAGGGTAAAATAGGGAATCTCTTTCCTTATTTCTCCCACTTAAAAAAAATATTAAAAAAAATTTTTTCCCAGAATGTATGTACAGAGTTCAAGGCCAAGAGTAAACCTGGCTGAACATCAGAGCTCTCAGCCTCTTACTTGATTGAGAAGCTGTGCAGAGTCAAAAAGGAGACCTACTGTTGAAGCCTCTGATCGTGCCTTCAAGGAATTTACTGGCTAGAAAAAGAGCCAAGATATACATATAAATAACTCTCATAAAAGCTCCACCCCAGCCTGCTGGCATGACTCAGGAGGTTTGAGCACTGAGTGGACCTATGAACCAGGAGGTCACAGTTCGACTCCCGGTCAGGGCACGTGCCCAGGTTGTGGGCTCAGATCCCCAGTGGGGGCGAGCAGGAGGCATCCGAGCAATGGTTCTCTCTCATCATTGAGGTTTCTCTCTCTCCCTATCCCTTCCTCTCTAAAATAAATTTAAAAATAATTTTAAAAAGCTACAAAATGAAAGCCAAGAGATGGGAGTTCTGAGGAAGACCAGGTTACCTCCATCTGAGAGAATCCGTGAATACCTCAGGGAGGACTGGGCTGGTGGTAAGTACAACTCGGACAAAATGAAATGGGAAAAGGGGCATTCTACACAGAGACGAAAAAAACCACAAGCACATGCAAAGAACAGGCATGTTTAGGGAACAAGTCCTTCAGTGTGGATGGAGACAAAAGAATGGGACATGGGATTATAAAGGCTGGGACCAGACCAAGCATGTCAAACTCACGGGCCAATGCCTCGTTTATTTGGCCCGTGTTAGCTTTTGAGTGTGACGTGCCTGGACTAGAAAATGGAATGCCTTGTAAAAGTCCAAGACAGAACGTATAAGCTTTAATTGAAAAGTAAAGAAAATCCCCTTAAGTGCTACAATTAGAGGAACACTCTTAGAACATAAACTAGATTATGACACAGGAGTTAATGGAAAAACCAGTTGGGAGTCCTGGTGAGGGAACAGAGTACCCACACCATTGCTCTCACTACTTATCCATATAGGAAAAACCATGTGCAAATTTACTCTTTAAATGCAGATCTGATTCTCATCAAGTAATACACTTAAAAACTGACAAAACAGTTCTCTTGGGAAGAGTTAAAATCATCAGAAATGCATAGTTAGTATTTAATCTTGGCCAAGGTTTCAGGACAGACACTCCCAGAGATTGCTCAAAATAATTTGTACAATCTTGCTGGAGGGTAGTTTTGCAACAAATGCCTAAATATTATAACCCAGCAATTTAGAAATAATCATGGAATAAAACCAAAATTTATATTCATTTTAATGTAGTTCACACTTGCCAAAAACTTCAGGAATAACATGAATATTTAACTGTATGGGACAGAATAGTACAAGCATTAAAACAATGTGGAATATCTTTTAAATGAAAGGAATTTCCCCCATTTAGTGGGGGAAAAAATGATTACAGAACAAAATGTACCATATTACCCTTCCAACTGTGACTGAAACTTCATGTTGCCCTTTGAGCGCTGTAAAAAAATAAATACCAAAACCACTCTGTGTGAAGGGATGAATGCCTGAACAATGGGCTTCGACTAAGTTTAGCATGGAAAGTAGAGGGTTTTTCTCTAATCAATAGGTCTCTTAATTGGTTAACACCAAAGTTCTCTTCTTGGTGTGTGTGTGTGTGTGTGTGTGTGTGTGTGTGTGTGTGTGTGTAGGGGGGCTTTTACAGGGGTTAGGAAAGCATTTATTTGCAGCAGCAAGACCCCTATTCCTCTACCTGAAGGTCGGTCTGATGTGTACATCTATACCCCATGTAGTCAGTAACCTTAAGCTTTCGAAGAAATGGAAAGTGGCTTATCAAAAACAAAAATCAGGGAGCCCAACCACCTTTGCAGGGAAGTATGTTCTAGAAATGGTTCAAAGCTACCATATCTTAATGTACAAACTGAATTTTAATTCACATTTCTATCCCCACCTTACAGAAACTTCCCTCAAAGGTCATTATCTATAGCATGTTAAATGCCAAATTCAAAAAGTACTACTATTAATAGACATCGGTGCACATATTCCTAAAATTCTAGAATCCGCACCATTTCTCAGTCTTCACATTAAACAGTTTCTCTGTATTTAACTGCTCATTCCTTCCTAAAAATTCTCCCCCACTTACACTCTTCTGCTTCTTTTACTGCCCTGACTACATCTTTCCTGGTGCTTCACCTCCTCCCTCCCCGCCACAATGTTGGTTTTAGGTTTTCCTTCATTAATCTTCAGTTCTTTCTATGTAAACACAGTAGTCCAGTCTTACCCAGGGCCTGGAAATATTAAATGGAAAATCCAACACATAAGCAATAAGCTTAAAATTGAGCACCGTTCCACTCCCACCTGCTCGGGACAGGAATCATCCCTTTGTCCAGCATATCCACGTTGCATATGCCTCCAGCCCTTTAGTCACTGAGTAGCCGTCCTAGTTATCAGATCAACCGTGGATTCTTAGTTCAAGTAACCCTCATATTACTTAATAATGACCCAAAGGCTGTTGGGCTCCCTGATATTTGCTTTTGATAAGCCACTTTCCATTTCTTCAAAGTAGTATAAGAGTAGTGGTGCTGGCAATGCGCATGTGCCAAAGTGCTTCCTTTAAGTGAAAAAGTAAAAAAATTCTCAACTTACTAAGAAAAGTATCATATGCTGAGATTGCTAAGATCAATGGTAAGACCGAATCTTCCGTCTGTAAAATTTTAGAAAAAATAAATTGGGGCTAGTTCTGTTGTCACATCTCAAATGCAAAAGTTATGGTAAGTGCTCCGTTAAGACAGAAAAGGCATCACATTTCTGTGTGGGAGACATGAAGAGCACACGTGCTCCAATCGACAGCAATGTGTTGTGTCAAGAGAGCACTGAGCGTATACAAGGACTTCAGCAAGAGATCCCCTAAAACAAGGGACCATATTTACATACCTTTCATTACTGTATATTGTTATAACTGTTTTATATTAGATACTGGGGCTTATCTCCTACTGTGCTTTATTTATAAATAAAACTTTATCATAGGTATGTATAGGGAAAAACATAGTACTCTATAGGCTTGGTATTATCCTCGGCCTCAGGCATCCATAGGGTCTTGGAATGCATTCCCACAGATAAATGGGAACTGCTATCCTCATTTGTCTCACTTTGTATTCAATTGCCAGTTCTTTATCATTAAATCTGTCATTTCTCTGAGCTTTAGAGATATCCTATCATCACTTCATATTTGAAGTTTCTAAAACCGAGGTTGGCATTATTCCCACCTACTTGAGCTATAGTTCTACAAATACTAATGCCCTAGCATTGCCAATGTTCGGCTGTGACTGAAATTTCATGTTGCCCTGTGAGCGCGCCTCCTTCGCCCTACTCCCACAAATCTATGTCAAATGTTAAGAATTCCTTCTTCTTCGAATCTGTCACTTCCTTTTCATTTCTATCTCAGGCCACGCTCAGGCACTATGTGCCTTAAGTCTGGGTACATATACAGTCATCCTAACTGTTCTGAGTTCTTCTCCAAGTTGTTTCACATAGCATCCCAATCCAGTCTTTCAAACTTACTATATTTTATTACTCTCTACTTTAAAACGTCCAAGGGCTCTTTATTGCCTTTATGGTATAAAGTCCAAAACCCAATGTCTTCTGCAATCTGGCACACAGCATCTTTATAAACCATAGAGCATCAAAACTGGAAGCCTAGAGATCATAGACCTAACAAAGGGGTGTCTTACTCTGGCCAAAGTCAAAACATACCAGAACAGAAACTTAAAAGCCTAGATTGATGTTTCCTAAATTTGTAATTCATGATTATAACATGAATTACATCAGAATGAATAATATGAAGATTGCCAGGCCTTTCACCTGTAAATTCTGATTTGGTAGGTCTGAGTATGATCACAGGAATCTGCATTTTTAAGGACCACGTGATTCTTATATTTGGAGAAGTTTGAGGAAACCTGACCTAGATCTTGCAAATCTTCTATTTAATCACATTAATCTTATTTTTCAACTACAGTCCTATAAATATTCTGTCTTACCCAGAAAGTGGTTATATCATTCTTCCACACTACCCAAACCCCAAAACTACTCATTCCTTCTTATTTTAAGCTCTTCAAAATCTATTGACTGTCTTAATCAATGCTTCCCAGGTAACCTCAATAATCAAGTACTATTGTAGATTCCAATTTTTTAAATATCCTAGGAATAATAGAATATCCAAGATAAAAAATACCACTTATTAGTATTGGTCTGAGCCTGAAAGATAAAATGTCCTAAAAAACAGTTAATTGGTGGGAAAAAAATTCAATACAAAAAAAAAAAAAAAACTGATTTTAAACACTGAAATCAGAGTACTTACCACTTCTGTTATACCATTATATTCCCATTAGATGACTAGATATGCTTAAGGGGATGGGAGGATGGGACAGGAGGAAAAAAGAATGGACCTAAATACCTTTTTTAAAATATACCTAGAATCTAGATTAGGTTCTTTCTTCTACTGTCACACACTTTTCATAAAACTCAATCCATGTCAGACTCAGCTTTTTACCAATTTCCAGTTAAGTCATAGCCTATAATCTACATTAAAATGAACTGCTGATAAAGAAAATACTAAAATATAATTTCACCAATGAATCTGAAACAGTGAAGTTAGTCTTACCAAGGAAAAATGCCACAGACAAAAACTAAAAAATATTAGGCCATTACACTTACATACAGAGTGAGGCTCCCTAGAGACATGTGAGTAAATTTGATTTTATATTTAGTGCCTAAAAATGTATGATATAATATGGACTATACTAGATCTTAACTTTCCCTGTCACAAAATATCCCTAAATTAGTTCAGCAAATAAATAACATGCTGTTATTAAATGTTCTAAGATTTAAATGATTAATACAGAGCCTTATTAGTTGCAGAGTAGGCCCCGATGTGACTTTTCACCCATTTTTAAATCCTGTATTTATTGCATTATCACTGCTATAGTTCCTTAGCAAAAACTAGTGTATCGATTCACATTTCACTTTGTAATGCTAATAATGGTTAGAATGATGAAAAAAATTAATTTCCTTATTAAATTCACATGTAAAGAAATCATAAAGGTAAAAATCCAAAGCTATATTATTTTCTAATCTTTAAATTGTATCTCAATATGAACGCAATCTTTAACTCACCTTTTCTCCACATTTCCTTATTAAACAGGTTTTTAAAAAGAGATTGTGAGAGTTATTATAATTAGCTCCACATACTGCTTTGGGAAACATTATTATTCATCTTGCTAGCAATTCTACTGCAGGAGGATATATTTTTTAAAAATTATAAAACTTTAATGTGGCCAGAAAAAAACTACTTGTGTGGAAAGTCTATTAGGTCTACTTAATAGCTGTAATAATTTTTAGATAATTTATTATAAGTGGTCAGACACACACAATCTACCACTTCCTTTTTGTGAAAATGGTACATTTAATCATCTACATAATAATTTTAAAATATTCATTACAGTCAACATTTCACCACTTATGGGCTTAAATTCTTACACAATGATCCACTGAGATTTGAAAGGATCTAGGCTTTCAAGGGGGAGGAAAGAGGATCAAGATCAATGATTGGCTATTAAAGGACAAAGGTTAGTGACTTAAATATAGAAGTGCATTACAAATTATTGTGTATGCATTTTAATGATTTCAAGACACACAAAAATGTAATCTAGTTACAAGGAGGCTGGCAACCATTTTAAATGCTCAATAAGATTCCCAAAGAAGAAAACAGGCTTATTGCAAGCAAACGCAGTATCTTCCTACCTACAAACCTTCAGATAGGATTTCAACTATACCAATTCGGCTTTAAAAAAAAATAGTCACAGAAAACATGTCATTATGGAATACAAAAATAGCAAGGTAGATCAATCAGACCAAAGTGACCAACAGATGAAATGTGTTGAAACCATACTGCTTAAAATGTGCAAGATTAAACAGAACCTAATCAAAGACAGCCCTGCGAAGGCTAAATCAAACGCCAGGGAGACAGAACAGCGTGCCTTTTTCTCAGACACAATCAAAGGTAAAAAACACATCCGAAATAGCTGTTTTAATCCTTCACTCTTACGCCTTTCACAGGTTTCACTTTCAAAACAAAATATATCTACACGGTAAAGCTCATTCATAGCAATATAGTACTGAACACATAAAAAAATTTTTTTTGAATAGATTAAAAAGCAGATATACCCTTGTCCTTCCAATTTTTCTTCTGACCGTCCATCTCGTCACGATCTGCCCTCCAGATTCAATTATCAGTTATGCATACCAACAGGAGAGCTGTAATCCCTGAGACATGGAATATCCGTTTCCTCCGGCGGAGCCTGCAGTCTCCTGCTGCACAACTGCAGCAGCGCTGGAGTCACCTGACGCCTTCTGGGTGTGGAGCGGGCTGACGCAGTGCAATCTGTAACTAGGCTACTAATACTCAGGCACTGCTGCCTTCTTTCTGTTTATTGTTCTAGTCTTTTGCTTGTTGCTCACACCAAAAGGAGCTACTTTTGCAAGGGGGAGGATGGGCAGCCTACCAAAAGAAAGACAAGAGGGTGGTTCTTTTGGCATTTAACCAATGAATATATTTGAAGTACACTTAAGGCCATGTACAGTTTTCTGATTTGTTTTAAATTATACTGCTGCTTTTCGGTTTCATCTAAAACTCTAAAATCAGTGGTTACCTGTTAAGAAGAAGAAGAAGAAGAAAAAGCAGGCGGACTGCAAAGCTTATTCATAAAAACATATTATTTGTCACATAATTTTAATGGCTCGATAAGATTTCTATTCAGAAGATTAAAAAGCAGATAGACCCGAGGCCTTCAAATATTTCCTCTGACCATCCACCTAGATGCAATTATCAATTTTGCACATCGACAGGAAAGTTGCAATAGCTTTTATCTCACGGGTAAGAGCTTATATTTCAAGCCTGGGAAATGCTAAGTCTCTTTTCACTTTCTCCTAAGATTAAGGCTTAAAGCATTCAGCATTTGCACCCTTATGACGTATAAGCAAAGAATCATAAAGTCAAGTTATTTACGTTTATTTAATATATGCTACTCAATAGAAAAGAAGTTTTTATTCAATTTCAATAATCTCATCTTTCTAATGCAATGGTATTTTTTATTCTTCTCCAATTAAGGAAATTCAGATTTACAAATCTACACTTATTCTAAATTTATCACCTGTTCCAACTCAATCTTTCAATAAATATCTATTAGCTTGAGGAGAAATATTTACTTATGTGCTAATTATATCATTTGCCTTGGGAAAATGATATGAGACCAAACTAAAATTTTACTGATAAGTACATAAAAATAAATCTATGTACAGAATTTCTAAAATTTTTGTTCAACTTTATAAGACTGTCATTACTTCCAGTGCAGAATATTAGTCTTTACTAATGTTCTATAACTAACTGCTCAACAAATGCTTCCATCTGACTAAGCAGAAGAGGCAATATAGAATGACAAAACCAGCTAAAATATTTTAAAATGTCTGATGAAATATAAGATATGTAGCCTATGTACAAAAATACATACTTCACAGGACTGTGCAGCTACACTAAAATAATTATAATGTTTTCTGGAATGTTCTATAAAACTGTGTAAGCTGCAAAACCCTCCAAAATCCTTAATATCAGAAGAGGCCTGAGTATCGATGACTCAATTCTTTCCCTGATCTGCCTAACTGCAAATATAAATAAAGCAAAGCTATTTTTAAAGGGAACCTAGTATTCTCAGCTTAAGAGTGAATATTTAACTTTAAACTATTCACTGGACCCTTGAATAATATATTTGAGAACCCTGTCACCGAGTTGTAGCATAAATGAAAATATCCCAAACTATTCAGTAAGTACATATTATTTCCTAATGAGTCCCATAAATACTTTAGCCTTAGAATAAAGCATTCAAAAATGGTTTAAAATACATTTTAATAATTTTAAAGAGGGAGAGATATAGAGAAACATCAATAATGAGAGATAATCAATCATTGATCGGCTGCCTCCTGCACACCCCCATAGGAGATAAAGCCTACAACCCAGGCATGTGCCCTTGACCGGAATCAAACCTGCGACTCATCAGTCTGCAGGCAGACACTCTATCCACTGACCCAAACCGGCTAGGGCACCCAAAGAGTTTTTAAGTCAGAGATTACTTACACAAACAGGAGAGGGGGTGGAGAGATTTCTTAAGATATGGGTATTTACCATTCATATCTTCTGCTATTTAACATGGTTTGGCAATTTTAAAAAATAGTCCGAGAGGGCAAGGATGTGTAATAATATCCCTTCATCTAAACATTAAATATAACTTCCTGGCAGATTAAAAAGGCAAACAGGAGCCCTAGAAATGCAACCTTGCATAGTGATATCTAATTCAGTTTATATGGGCTCTGCAATTTATTAAGCTTACAGCAAAAACTAGTTCATATAAATCAACTAACATTCTGCTCATTTCTTTCTTAGAAAAGTTTTAAAACTAGAGTTCTTCTAAGTTTGGTAAATTAAGCAAAAACATGCTTAAATTTGAAATTTTGATGAGATAAAAAAGTGTGTTAAAATATAAAGCTATATGGGCTATGCTTATTGTGAGGATCAAATGAATTAAGTATTAGGTAAGATGCCTTATGACAGGTGCCTGACAAAAAGTAGGCCCTATTTAAGTGCCAGCTATTTATCATTAGTATTATGCTAAAAATAACAGGCAAACTACAAGGGACAAGACCCTTAAAACACATCTAAGAAAGCATATATATTAAGTCATCTAATTCTAGCAATAACCAACCAATACCTTTCAAAGCAGAAGTGCCTATACACACAAATTATTGTTCTTTGCTATGTAGTTCTATTATTTTGCAGCTGAGAAAATTTTATATATGAAGTTTATAGATCCTATTTCACATTAAATCCCAACTTCATAGGCAAATAAAGAACATAAATCTGTGTGTGTTTTTTAAACAAAACATCACTTATGTTGTTTGCCTTCAAATATTTAACAAATAAAAAATTTTTCAATGATAATTTGTAAATAGAGCATACACATCCCAAGAGCATTTTGATTACTTGGGACAGGAACCTATTTCCTCTTAAAGGGAGGATTCCAAAGGAGAGGGCAACAGAAAAGTGCTTTACTTATAATGCAAGTAAATAAATTCTTCATGTCTAAATTCTAAGTCCTACTGCATATTATTGGGAAGAGAGGAGAGGAGGAAGTCTCCTTTTCCTGAAATCAAAATCAGCCTTACACAGAACTTTTTAAATAAACTATTCAAAGTTCATGTCTGGAAACTTCCAATCCTCACAGTCCATATCCCAAGTATCTCCCCCAAGCATGACAAAAACCAGTAAGGATAATGTCCAAGCATGCCCTAAAATTTCCTACGTTCTTTGTTTCTCTTCTTCTCCTATCTCCATTCAAAACTCTCATTTTCTTAGTGCATTTACCACATCAGTAAGTACATGATTAAATCAAGTAAATGTACAAGACTATATCAATCCCTACTAAAGAATAAAAAAAAAACACCTCTTTTCTCTACAACCAGAAAAAGAGAGAGAGAGAGATTTATATCTAAGACATTAGAAAGTATACTTTGGCATAGGCAGCAATATGTAAGCTATAGATCTGCCCTAGCCAGTTCTCCCAAGATTCTTCCTTTTCCATGCCTTTCCTTCCTTTTCTTCTGAATCCCAGAAAATGTCATGTTTTGTTTTGCTTTTTCTTAACAATGTTGAGATAAAGAAAATAAAGGAAACAAGGCAGTCAATTTGGATTGAAAGTACTACTCTAAACTGGGAATTGCTTGTGTACAATTCTTGATAGTTAAAGTAGTTATTTCCACTTCCACTAATAGAAAACAGCATTCACTTTTTAAATAAACAATTGTAGTCACACAGTAGTTCTGAACTTATTTCAAAATTTAATTATCCTGAGTTATGAAACTAAACATATGTCTCACTACTGAAAGGTATTAAACAGCACTGTTTAATGTGCTGTAATATAATGCCCTCTATGGACTAAATTATAGCACTTCAACTTAACTACTGAATTGAAACTTAAGATGTGGAGAAATACTTTAGTCTAGAAAATGAAAGACAATACAAGTTAAAATGGCAAAAAGAAACGAGCATTTTTGAGTCTTTAAACAATTTTGCATGAGTTGCTAAAAAATGAATACTAAAAACCATAGAAAGAAACTAAACTAAACCATTAAAGTAACTAAACTAAGATATTACTGAATGAGAACTAAAAAAAAGTGTTGACTTCTTGTATTATAATCTAAAATAAATATAGAGATATTCCAAAAGAGACAAAGCATTTTTAATTTGGAATTTAAAAAGTAATGGTCTTTAGGCTCTGAAACCTTAAAACCTTTAAGTTTTCATTAAAGTACACAGGTTTGGGGGAATCCTGAAGGTCATTTCATAATGTCTGTAATGGCACGATTCAAGCATGTGTTTCATCCAACACAATGTATCAAGATTCAAAATCCTGTTATAAAGTCATTTTTAGTATGAAACAAATACCCACAACTCACTAAATTTCTCTGCCCACCTGAATATATTCCATGTGGTCAATCACAGAGTATTCCATAAACCTCATTTTCTATCTACAACACTAGGTGGCACCAACACCCACAGTACAGTTGACTGTCCAACCCAGGGCATGAAATCTGGCAGTGTTGATTTTCTGTGTGTCCCTGTGTTCCCTAGGATTGTTTCCTGGTACTAAGAAATTAGATCAGAGCATGATGGGAGCAGGAAAACAACTTCACACCAAAAAGCATGAGGGATAAAATGATCTGACCAGAATTCAAAATCAATTTTGAATAGATCAGAATTAGATCTATAAAATAAGTAAATAGTTATAGATTTCCCTGTCTGAAAATTTAAAATGTCCAGCAAAATTAAAATTACCTAGAAAACTGAAGGAAAACTGTGACATGACAAGAGTTTGCATCCTTTGTATATAAAGAACTCTCAAAATTAAAGATGAAAATCTAAATTTAAAAATGGGCAAAGGAGCCCTGACCAGTAAGTATGTCTCAGTGGGTTGGAGCATCCGCCCATACACTGAAAGGTGGTAGGTTTGATTCCTGGTCAAGGCACATACCCAGGTTTCAGATTCAAGCCCCAGTTGGGGAATGTACAAGAGGCAACTGATGGATGTCTTCTCTCCCAAATCAATGTTTTTTATTCTCTTTCTCTTCCTCTCTCTTAAATCCATTAAAAAAACAAACAAACAAAAAAACACCCCACAGCCTTAACCAGTTTGGCTCAGTGGATAGAGCCTTTGGACTAAAGGGTCCCTGGTTCGATTCCAGTCAAGGGCATGTACCTTGATTGCGGGCATATCCCTAGTGGGGAGTGTGCAGGAGGCAGCTGATCGATGTTTCTCTCTCGTTAATGTCTCTGGCTCTCTATCCCTCTCCCTTCCTCTCCGTAAAACAAATCAATAAAATATATATTTTTTAAAAACACCCACATATCCTCAGGTGAAGATTACAAATAGCCAATAAACATATGGTAACATGTTCACCTTCACATACCACTTTAACTTGTCAAACTCATAAAGGTTTTTCGATTTAGTTTTAAATGGCAAATACAGAATGTCTAGAAGAATACATAAGAAATAAATCAGACTAGGAAGGAGCACTGTGTTTACTTTAGACAGGAAGACCTACTATCGCTGTACTTTTTAAATTTTGTATATGTGAAGCTATTATCTATCAAAAAAATATATCAACTGGTGGTAATAGAGAAATGGGTGTTTTCTTACTCTGTTAAAAGGGGTAAAAATTAGTTCTGGATCTCATCTTCCCCTCCTGACTCTCTACACGTGCCTTTAATTCAACATTTACTCCAATCTTTTAAAAAGGGGCCGGGCTTCTTCAACCCCATAATCTCCCTCGCATTGCTAACATTCTTTCTCCAGTCTCAAACTTTCTTTAAAACTGTCAATACTTAGTATCTATTTTCTAAAACCTCATTCATTCCTCAGCCCTAGCCCTGCCCACTCACACCACCTGCCACTGTTAGGCCAACATCTACCCTCCTTTTTGATAAATTCTTAATCCCTAATCTTAAGTGAGCTAATATTTGATAACGCATCAATCCTTCCACCTTTAAATCTTCCTCTTCTCTTGGTTTTCCCTCGTTGATTTGTGGCTTTAATAACTATCCCGCAGCCCATGGCAAATCCTATATAATAAAAGGCTAATATGCAAATTGACCAAATGGCAGAACGACAGGTCACTATGATATGCACTGACCACCAGGGGGCAGATGCTTAATACAGGTGGTCAGTGCACTCCCACAGGGGGAATGCCGCTCAAGAAGTCTGACTTCCTGCTTGCTCCCTACAACAGACATACCCCAAGGGCTCCCTGACTGTGAGAGAGTGCAGGCTGAGCTGAGGGATGCCCCTCCCCCCCAGTGCATGGATTTTGTGCACCGGGCCTCTAGTACACCCATACAAGCAAAGTCTCTCTCAAGAGCTTCCTATGTATAATATCCATCAGTTCTTGGCTATCCCTTAAGTAATATACTAGTATTAACAATATACTTAAAACTTATTTTCATATCTTCTCTCCTTAAATCCCATTTCATTCTCCAAAGTTCCAGAACTCAGTTTCTCACACTGCCAACCATGTATATGCACATATTGAGTCATCTTTAATGCTTCCTCTTATCCTTCATGTTCATGTCCAACCAAACCCCAAGTCCTACTAATATGTCACCAGGCTCATCCCACTGCCTTAATGTTCACAGCCTCCTTTTTCTTAGACTATAACAACAATCTCTAAACTGGTCTCTATCAGTAGTACAATCCATTTGCAACATAAAAGCAGATTCATTAGAATCCACATAATCACTACATATTTCCATAGAAAACACAACTAAAAAACAAACACATTTTCAAATCACTTTACACAAATCAGGTCATGGGAAATGTAGAGACAAAAGAAAAAATGAGAATAAGTGAAATTTTTCAGAAAAATTCATAATAGCATACCTCAATTTATACTTTTCAACAAAATGTCTACTACTCAGTATACATAACTTTACACCTATTACCGAAAAATAATGCAGTATATTGAAATATTAGGAATATTATGGAAAGGCTCTTTCATTAAAAAATTTAAAAAATTAATTTATGGGAAAACAAAAGTAAATGCACCTGAAAATGTTTTAATACCTCTTGTTCTTCATGCTATCAGGAAATGCTGAAGCAAAAGAAAAGAAATACACGCTGAAGCCAATTCTAATTAATTTTTTTTTCTAGTTCCCTGGCAATATACTAATGACCAATGAATAATTGTGTGGAAAAGTTAAGAACAAGGGTAAGTGATAAGTGCAAGAGGGGTAGAAAAAAAGCACTAGAACCTCTAACTGGGACAGGAGAAGAGGATTCTATCTATGTGATGTGATGTACCGGACACTACAAATGTTAACATACTACACAGAATGTAGTGAAATGTTCCATGGTAAGTCAAAAGGTGGCAAGAAAGCACAAAACAATGTTTGGATTCATTACCTGAAGTTTTACTCAGCTCTGCTGAAATTATAGCAGATGGTGATCTGTGCTCTTTTTCTGTACCAGCAGGAAGGTTTTTCTCAGCCTCTTTCACAAGAACTTTGGGTTTAACTATATTCCCTATCTCTGTTTGAGCGGCAGGAACATCTGGAGGCAGTAAGGGCACCTTTGAAATATCAGGCCTTTCTTTGGAGACTGCATCTGGGACACGGACTTTATCTTCAGCCTTACGTTGTACATGCTTGAAAGAAACGTCATGGGGTAATTCTGTGCGAGGCAATGACCCAGCTCCATCCTCAACATTAGCGATTTCCCTTTTGTGGGATACTTCTAGGTCAGTGTATTCCCTGGCTAATTTAGAAGAATCCGTTCTGGAACTGACAAAGGTAGGGAACTCATCTATAATCTCAATGGGAGAAGAATCTGAAAACGTTTCACTCTCTCTTATGTTTGCTTCCTTAGCCATAAATAAGCCATCGTTTGAATAAGCTGCAGTACTGAGCTCCTCCATCTGCAAAGGCGTTTTCTGCTTCGGGGTCCACGTTGGAACTTCGCCAGGTGGTGCGGTACCTTTTGTGGTGTCTAGATTGGCCTGGAATGATTCCAAATACGGCTTCCCCCCTGTAGGCAGTGGTGAAGCCCTCACTTTTTCCTTATTTTCATGTTCTATCATGAACTCAGTCGGAGTTTCAATGAGGTTTTCTTTCGTAAGTATCACAGCTTCATCTTGTTTTGGGGGAACTTCGGGTATTGAATCATCACTAAATAAGTCAACTGGTTCGGAATCAGGTGAGGAATCTTCAACTAGGTCCGAATGCTCGGGCTCTGGCTGTGCAGCTTTGGCTATTTCTGAGTAATTAGAGAAATCGGGGGTCGGTTCGGCAGAAACCTTCGTTTCTTTAATCAAATCACATGCAATCGATATATAAGGAGCTTCTGTTTCTTGAACAGCTACGGTCATACTTGTAGGCTCTTTAGCTTCTTCCTTTGTTCCCGATACTTTTTTAAGGGGCACGTTCATGGCTTCTTCGTAAGGTGGTGGATTTTCAGGCTCAAGTTTCATGCTTTCATAATTCATTGAAGGAGGAGCGCCTAACGGGGATGAACTGGGCTGCACTCCAGAAGCACCGGCACTGGGAGCTACAGAACTTAACGGTGCTTCCATAACAATGTCAGGCAAAACTGGTGAAGGCGTGGCTTCGGATTCTTCAAAAGACGGGCAAAGCTGTGCCGCGGAGTAGAGTGACTCCTGCATGGCTTCCGATGTTTGCACCAAGTCCATCTTTGTTTCAAATGCAATCTTCGTACCTGTGGCTTCGTTGAGTTCGCTTTCACATGCTTCCTGCACTAAATCCGGGGTTAGCCCTTCGGGCATGTTCGTCATGACTTCCCCCGCCGTCACCTTCGATGCGCTATCTGTCGTGACATAATCTGTCTCGGAGTCCTGTGCTGCTACAAGGAAAGGGTGTGATGATTTGGTGCCGGTATTCTTCTCCGTTATAATCTGAGCCTTTTTCTCTTCTATTTTTTTTTCATCTGTCTTATTTTCTGAAGCATGGTCTTCCAACAGAGGAAAAGTGTTTGTTGAAATGCTTTCAGTCGCTGTTGGGTTAAAGGGAGTACATGTGATGTATGTTCCTGAGCCATCTTTTATAGCCTCTGGTGTGCTGGGGAAGGAAGTATCATCATTACTGCTTTCACTGTCTTTCTCAGGGTTTGTCTGATCAATGCTATCCACAAAATACTTCTTATCCACTTTACTCTCCGACTTGCTCTCTGTCTTACCTGCGGTAGCCAACACATCACTATCTTGCTTACTATCAACACCTCTTACTTCCCAAACTCGCTCAAATGGTTTGAAGTCTGCATATTCTTCCCTCATAGGAGCTCCTGCCATAACTCTCTTTTCATTAAAACTGTCCCTTCTTTTTTCTGGAAACATAACTTTATTCTCTTCTTTAGTCAGGTTAGTAAGGGCTACAGGTGACTCTTGTTGATTATGAAGGACATCATTACTAACTAAATCATCCTCTTCGTCTTTACTCCTCACAGTTATTTCCTTCCTAGGGTCTGCTACTGGAGATCTGGCAGATTCTGCTTTTGGAGAGCCACCGAATGATGATCCCATTTCTGAATATTCCAATTCTGAGAACTCTGTTAGATCTTTGTCTACAAATGGAATTTTTGTCTTTTCTGGAAAGTCATTGGAAGCTTCCTTTGAAGTTTCTTGAATTGTTCCTTTGGTAGGTAACACTGCTGGTAAATTACCAAGGTATTCATGTTCTTTGAAAGAAGTAGCTGAGAGGGAAGACAGAGAAGGAAGAGAAGCAGCAGTTTCAAGCAGGACAGATGGGAAATCCTCTTGACCAGCGGAAACAGTGTTACCTGGCTGCTCCTTCAAGGCCATAATTTTTTCTGTGACCATGGACAGAAAGGAAAGTTAGAGAATGCCAGTGTTCTCAGAGTTAATGTATGCTTTATTACAGATTCAAAATAATGTTAGTCAAGACTTGCTATTAACTAAAATGAAATGTAACAGATAATTAATAAATAACAAGTAGACTGGAACCATTACTAAAAAATTAAAGCTATTATCAATAAAACCTGTGTATAGGCTACAGAGGTAATTATATGTCATGCAAAGACATAAAGCAGTCTTTAAGAAAAATCTCAAATATATCACTAAAAAAAACTAATTTTCACTGGTTTTAGAGGGGAAAGGAGAATTTGAGATGAGAGTTTGACAGTTTAGAAAAGCAAAGATACTGAATAATTAAATGCCACAGAAGGACATTCATTCACGTGAAAAAGTCTTTCTCAGCTACACAGCAAGTAAATTTTACTTGGAGAAATGGAACAGTCAATATGTAAATGTAAACCAAGGGTCCAAGAATTCTTTATATATTTCCAATTAGTAATCAAAAGTTCTGCCCATTTCTCCATTGGACACAGCATATAAAATGCAATTTCAACTTTTTCAGTAGATATTATCTGCACTATGCTAATTTTTAGAAAATACCAATTTACAAATCCAAACTACTCTGTAGAGTTATTAACAAAACTAAAGAGTTAAAGTTAGAATACACAGAGGTAAAAGCTAGCAGAAAGAACTTGCCTGCAGAGGAGTGTATCACAGGCTCAGATGCAGCAGGAAGAGCAAAAAGTGTCTCATCTGAAAAACAAATAGAATATAACCTCAGCAGAAATAAAGACAGAGCTGGAAGGAGCCTAAAGATAAGAGGAGCAAGTAAGGGTTCAGTTTGTAATGAGTTAATAAAAAACTTCACCTACGGAGAACAAAGCCAAGATGGAAAGGAAAAAGTAGTACCATTAGTAGAACCATTAATTCAGATTAAGTTACCATATATATATTATAAAGTTGATTAAATGGTATCCATACAACCTATCATTTTTCAAGAGGCAAAAATCATGAACCAACATGGCTTAAAGATACTATTTTTCTTATTTAATATACCACATCCAAAGCTTTTATTCACATTTTCAGATAGTTACCTTGTACTAATTAAGCCAAAATTTTAAAGATGCATTTGAATAAAATTAATACGACACATGCTTAGTCATTTTTATTGGCATATGTTCAGTTCAGAAGAACTTTCGAAGAATGCATTTTCTTATGCCAGTTTGTCTACCCTTTAAATAAAAATATTCTAAGAGTCATTGTACACTATTCTTTGAAGACATCAGTTCTATAACCATTGCTTAAATTACAAGGAAAATACTAATTATCATTAGGAAGATCATTATTATCACCAATCTTATTTTGTTTAAAATTAGCATTGAGGGCTACTTGTTACTCCTTAGAACTCTAATGCTACAAGGGTTGTTGTTACTATCCCCATTTAACATATTAAAAATCAATTACCACCAAGGGACAGAACTTAAGGAACTCACTCAAAACACAACTAGTGAAACTCAGGCAATTCAGTCCCAGAGCCCATTTTCTTAATAGCACTATATTATGGACTGAATATTTGTGACCCTCCCCCACACCCAACACACACACCTCGCTCCCAATTTTTATGTTGAAGCCCTACCCTCCAATGTGATGGTATATGGAATCAGGGCCTTTGGAAGGTAATTAGGGTTACATGGTAGGATAGGATTAGTGTCCTTAGAAGAAAAGACACCAGAGAGCTTGCTGCTCACCCTTTTCTGTCTCCATTCTTTGTGTGTGTGTGTGTGTGTGTGTGTGTGTGTGTGTGTGTGTGTGTGTAAGCAAATGGCAGCCACCTATAAGCCAAGAGAAGGAACCTCAGAATGAAGCCTACCTCGCTGGCACCTTCATTTTGGATTTCCTCGACATTGCAAAAGAAAGGATGAATAAGCTTTTAAAAAGCAACAGAAAAGAAACTGTGCAAACTGAACTACAGCAGGGAGAAAACAGGTTAGGAGGGGGAGGGGTAATGAACAGAGCTCAGTGACCTGTGAGATAATCAAGCATTTAAAGTATATGTAATTGGAACCCCCCTTCAATCACAGATGCAGGAGGGATGGGGGGAGAGGGGAGAAGGAATAAAGATATAACAAACTAAAATTTGTCAACTGTGCTGGAAAATACCAATTTACAAATCCAAGAAACAGAATAAATACAACCCACAAAGAAACACCTTGTAAAGGTCAAATTGTTGTAAAGCAAAGACTGAGAAAAGCCTTTAAAACGGGAAAAGGGCAAGGGAACAGCAATAAGAATGAACTGACCTCTCACTGGAAAAAAAAACAAAACATAATCCAAAAGATAATGGACATCCTTAAAATAATTTTTAAAAGGGCAATCTAAAATTATATACATTCAATCACATACATGCAAATTTGTTTACTGGCTAAATTGGTAATCCCAAAGTTAATACTTACAATAGCAAACATGCACACAACGGCAAAATATGCCCATCACCCAACACAGGTTCCCAGGTGAGTCAAACAAAGAAACCCTATGTCTCCTTGTTTCACTCTCAGACTGTAAACACGTATCCTTTTTCCAGCCTATTTAATAAAGTGCCACATTTTTTCACATTTTTATGGCTTTTGTTAGTTATTTTGCTGTTTAAACAGGCTCCTAAGCACAGTGCTGAAGTGCTGTCTAGTTTTCTTAACCACAGAAGGTTATAATGTACCTTACAGAGAAAATATACGCATTAGGTAAATTTCATTTAGGTATGAATTATCATGCTGTTGACCATGTGTTCAATATTAATGAATCAACAACACAGAGTAAATAATATGTCTTTAAATAGAAATACACAAAAAACGAAGTTATATATAGATTGGTTAACAAAAATTCTATGACTAGAGGTTTCCAGGAACCTAACTCCGTATTTCCCCTAAGGGCAATGATTCAGAATTTGCTAACTCAATGTTTTCTGCAACTCTATAAAACATAACCTCCTTCTCTGACTGGATTATTTTGATTAGCATAATGCATAACCCAGGAACACAGACAATAGGGTGGTGAAAACCTGGAGTGGGGGGTGAGGATGGGCCGGGAGAGGTCAATGGGGGAGAAAAGAGACATATGTAATACTTTCAACATTAAATATTTAAAACAGGAAAAAAAAACCATAACTTCCATATATAGCAAGATTGACTGTATTCGTAAAAAATATTCTTGAAAAACAAAGACAATAAAGGTATTATCAGATAAAATATAAAAACAAAAGCTGAAAGAAATTACCATCAAGAGACCTGAACTACAAGAAATGCTAAAAAAAGTTCTTCAGACTAAAGGAAAATAGATAACAGATTAAAATCTGATCTTCATAAAGAAACAAAGAATGGCAGAACAGTAAATATATGAGTAGATACAAAATATCCTCGTTTCTTAATTTTTTTAAATAATAATTGATTTTGAAGCACAAATAATTGCAATATACAATAATATTTGTAGAAGCGAAACGTATGACAATAAAAACACAAAGGATGGAAGAACTGCATGGATGCATAAAAGTATAAAAAGCAGATGGGACAAAAAGAAAACCAAGACTTAAATGAACCATACTAATGAGTATGATCAATGTAAATGGTTCCAATTAAAAGCAGGTTTTGAGACTAGATAAAAATCCTTCTACGTGACATAGAACACACACTTTATATATAAGAACACAGGTGGTTAAAAATGAAAGGACCTACCCGTAGCTGGTTTTACCCAGTGGTTAGAGCATCAGCCTGCAGACTGAGGAGTCTCAGATTCTATTCCAGTCAAGGGCACATGCCTGGGGTTGTGGGTTTGATACCCAGTAGGGGGAGTGCAGGAGGCAGCCAATAAATGATTATCTCATTATTAATATTTCTATCTCTCTTTCCCTCTTTTTTCCTTTCTGAAATCAATAAAATATCTATCCTAGCTAATAAAAGGGTAATATGCAAATGGACCGTAACTCTGCTACACCCACAAGCCACGCCCATCAGTCACACCCACCAGCCAATCAGAGCGAGTATGCAAATTAACCCAACCAAGAGAGAGCAGGAGGGAGGCTTGGGTTGCCCCTGGCAATGGAGAAAGCCAAGCTTTCCACAAACCCTGGCAGCCCAGGCCTCCACTTAAGGCAACAAAGTTTCAATGGCTGTGCAAGCAGAAGGCTTGGCTTTGCTCCAGGCTATAGTTTCAATTATAGAGGATAAATAAATCCCAGATACCAGGGCCTCCACTTGGGTCACTGGGAGGCGTGGCCATCCTGCAAAGGCCCCTCGTCTAGGCCACCCCATACCCCAAGGGAACATGCACCCTGATCCAGGATACCCTTTAGGGCAAACCAGCTAGTGCCCACCCATGCACCAGGCCTCTATCCTATCTAATAAAAGAGTAATATGCAGATTGACCATCACTCCAACACACAAGATGACTGCCCCATGTGGTCAAAAGATCCTGCCCCCATGTGGACATAAGATGGCCACCACAAAATGGCCAGCAAGGGAGGGCACTTGGCAGGGGCCAGGCCTGCAAGGGAGGGCAGTTGTGGGCAATCAGGCCTGCAAGGGAGGGCAGTTGTGGGCAATCAGGCCTGCAAGGGAGGGCAGTTAGGGGTGACCAGGCCTACAGGAAAGGGCAGTTAGAAGTGACCAGACCTGCAGGGGAGGACAATTAGAGGCAAACAGGCTGGCAGGGGAGCAGTTAGGGGGTGATCAGGCTGGCAGGCAGAAGTGGTTAGGGGCAATCAGCAAGGCAGGCAGGTGAGCAGTTGGGAGCCAGCAGTCCTGGATTGTGAAAGGAATGTCCGACTGCCTATTTAGGCCCGATTCTACCTGGATCAGGCCTAAATAGCAGTCGGACATCCATCAAGGGATCCCAGATTGTAGAGGGAGCAGGATGGGCTGAAGGACACCACCCCCCTGTGCACCAATTTTGTGCACCAGGCCTCTAATGTATATATATATAAAAGCCTAAGCGACCAGACAACCAGTAGCTATGATGCACAATGGCCACCAGGGGCAGATACTCAATGCAGGAATGGAAACCACAGGCATGGAAACATGGAACAGACTATTGAATCTCAGAGGGAAGGGAGGAAGGGGGAAAGCAGGAGCATACTAGAGACATGGTGCACAGATTTGTGCACCCATGGGGTCCCTTGGCCTGGTCTGTGGGAATCGGGCCAAAACTGGCTCTCTGACATCCACCAAGGGGTCTCGGATTGCGAGAGCGCGCAGGCCAGGCCAAGGGACCCCACCAGTGCACAAATCCGTGCACTAGGCCTCTAGAGAGAGTGTGTGTGTGTGTGTGTGTGTGTGTGTGTGTGAAAGAATCTAAAAAGATATATCATCCAAGCACTTACCCTAAGAAATCTGGAGCAGCTACATTAAGGTCGAGCAAAGTAGATTCAAACACAGGGAATATTAACTTGATACTATCAGTGATAAAGAGGGGCATTTGGTAAAGATAAAGGAGTAAACAAACATAACACTAAATAGCTGTATTATAGCATGAAAGATGTATGTGAAATGTATATAGAAAATACATGAAGCAATAACTAAAGGGAGACAGACAAATCTAAAACTTCTTTTTAAAAAAGTTAACACTCAATTCTCAACTAATCATCAGACTACAACCACATGCATGTAATCAATAAGGATATAGATACACCCACATGCATGTAATCAATAAAGATATAGATGATTTAGATAACACTATTCACGAACTAAACTGACTACCAACAGCAGAATACACATTCTTCTCAAGTACTCATGGAACATTCACCAAGATAAATCATTTTCTGGTCTATAAAACACTTAAAAAGGTTGACATCATAAATTAAATTGATCACATGAATTAAATTGAAATCAATAAGACAAAAGTATCTGGAAAACCCCAAAATGTTTGGAAATTAAACTATACAATTTCAAATAACCCATGGATCATAGAGGAAATGAAAGCACATTTTAAATTAAATGATAATGGAAATTTGTGGGATACAAGTAAAGCAAGGTTAGAGAGAAATTTAAATATAACTCTGAAGGATTCCATTCACAGAGCTTCTATCTCATAAAACCAGAAAAAAAAGAGCAAGTTAAACCCAAATAAGTTAAAGAAAATAACAAGAATCAGAGCAGAAACTAATGTTATAAAAAACTAGTTAACAATAGAGAAAAATCAATAAAACCAAAAGTGAAGAAATCAATAGAACTGATACTCTATAAAACTATCAAGAAAAAAGGAAGTAAAATAGAAATAAAAGATAAATAAGATTTATCTTTATAAATCTTAAAAATATCAAAAATATTATGAACAAGTTTATGCCAATAAATTAGATAACTTAGGTGAGTGAACAAAGTCCTTGATGTCTACTCATCAAGATGAAATAAATTCTTAAAGAAATACATTTCTAAAACTGACAAAAAAATAGAAAATCGGAATAGCCCTATATTACTTGAAGAAAGTTCAGTATACTTATAATTTAAAACCATATCCACAAAGAAAACTCCAAGCCCAGAGGCTTCATTAGTAAATTCTGTAACTTCTAAGTATGCTTATACAGACTCTTTCAACAAATAAAGGAAAAGCAAACACTTCCCAAAACGTTTTATAAATTGACTAGAGGCCTGGGTGCATGAAATTCATGCATGGGGGGAGGGGGGTATGTGTGTGTTCCTTAGCCCAGCCTGCACCCTCTCCAATCTGGGACTCCTCGAGGACAGTCAGACATCTGCCTCACAATCCAGGACTGCTGGCTCCCAACCACTCACCTGCCTGTCTGATTGCCCTTAACTGCTTTTGCCTGCCAGCCTGATCAACCCCTAACCACTCCCCTGCTAGACTAACTGCTCCCCTGGTGGCCCGATGGCCCCTAACTGCCCTCTCCTGCTGGCCTGTTCACCCCTAACTGTTTTCCCCTGCTGGTATGGTCACCCCCAACTGTCCTCCCCTGTCAGCCTGGTTGCCCCCAACTGGGGGACTAGACCCAGTCCCCCCCCAACTACCCTCCCCTGCAGGTCTGGTCACCCCCAACTGTCCTCCCCTGCAGGCCTAGTTGCTCCCAAGTGCTCTCCCCTACAGTCCTAATCACCCCCAAGTGTTCTCCCCTGCTGGCCTGGTCCCTCCCATCTGCCTTCCCCTGCTGGCCACCTTGCGTCAACATGGGGGCAGCCATCTCTGACCACATGGGGGCGGCCATCTTGTGTGTTGGAGTGATGGTCAATTTGCATATTGCTCTTTTATTATATAGGATACATTAATACCAAAACCAAAGATATTGCAAGAAAATGTATTTACAGAAAAATACCCCTAATATATACATGTAAAAATCTTTAACATATTAGCAAATTGAATTCAGCAATTCATAAAATGGGTTCATTACCAAAATGGTTTAATCCCAAAAATACAAGATTGGTTCAACACTGAAAATCAAACAATGAAATTTAGCATATTAACAGTCTAAGAAAGAAAAGTGATATGACTGTCTTAATAGATGCCAAAGACATCTGTTAAAATTCAATACCTATTTCATAAAAACTCTCAACAAATTTGGAGTAGAAGGAAACTTTCTCAACCTAAGGGTCAGGACATCTAAAACAATATGCAGCTAACTTCATACTTAATAATGAAATATTAATCATATTTCCTCCAGATGCAGAGTAAAACAAGGAACTTTTTACATCTTTTACTGTACTTGCCTTACTACATTTATAGCATAAAGATCAGAAGGGAAAAGTAAAATGTTCTTAACCTGCGAACAGCACTGGGTAGTTAGAAAATTCTATGGCTTTAAAAAAACACCTATTAAACCTTATTAGAGCTAGGAAGTAAATTTAGGAAGATGCAGGATAGTTACAAGAATAGTATGCAATCACTGTATTCCCATATACCAGCAATTAACAAATGAAAAACAAAATTTTTAACTACTATCATTTACAATAACAACAAAAAACATAAAATACTTAGAAGTAGAGATTAATCAAACAACTTGTATGCGTGCATGTAAGCCTAACCAATGGACACAGACAACAGGGGGGATGAGAGCACGAGGGGGGGGGGCGGTTAGGGAGATAGATAATGGGGGGATGAGGACACATATGTAATACCTTAATCAATAAAAAAATTTTTAAAGAAGTAAATTTAACAATAGAAAGGCAAAAGCTCTACACTAAAAACTACAAAACACTGCTGAGAGAGATACATACTAGTAAACATGACATGGATTGGAAGACTCTTGTTATCAGGGAAGAGCTCTTAAAGAGTTTCTTGTATTTTTACACATCTTGTGAATAGAGGGATGGGGCACCGGCTGCCTTTGTTCCTATCTTTTCAACCATGTTTGTATTGCAAACAACCTTAGAGACAGAGACAAAGTCTTTCACTTGAGCAATAAGGCAGGCATGCTGGTTATGTAGCGTAAGATTCGGTTTCTCTAAGCCCAAGGTTGCTTGGCCCTCTCCGTGTTGCCCTAAGGAAATGGGGCTCTGGGAATCTGTCCAAAAAAGAGCTGATATCCGGCTACTACCACTGCTGTGAGTATTAAAGTCCCTTATTTCTTACCCAGGTACCTGTGTCCTCTGCCAGCATCCATGAGACTATGGCAGGCTAATTTGTTAGCTTGGTATAAGGTAAAATATCAAACCCTAAGATGTCAAATTATCCCAATATTGATCTCTAGACTCAATACAATCCCAAATTCACAACAGCCATTCTGTAGAATGAACAAGTTGATCCTAAAATGTGTATAGAAAGACAAAGGACTTAGGGCAAAACAATTTTGGGGGTTAAAAAAAAAAAGATAAAACTTGGTGTATTCACACTGCTTGATTTTAAAATTTACTATAAAGTAATAGTAATTAAAACAGTCTGGTTACTAACATAAGATAGACAAATAGATCAATAGAATACAATAAAAACATCCTTGACTCACAATGAATGGCTTGACTTTATGAAAAATGATATACATTCAGTAGAAATCATATTTTGATTTTAAATTCTGATCATTTCTGGGCTTAGGATATGCAGTACAATTCTCTGGTGATGCTGACTGAGCACAGGCGGTGAGCCCCATCTCCCAGATGAGGAAGATGAACAATGGATACTCCACATTGTATTCGTTATGGGAGATGATTTTGCCCAATTCTAGGTGGGCAAAATATTAAGTGTTCTGAGAATATTAAAGGTAGGTACGGCTAAGCTATAATGCTTGGTAGGTTAAGTGTATCAAACAATTTTTTAAAAACAGTCATTATTTAAGGAGCTAATTCTTTGCTCTCCTTTCTTCACCTCTCTCGTTCATTATCTCACTCCTCTACCCACTCCCAACATTGAATGCTAAACATACTTATGTAAACAGACATGGTATAAGGCCAGAGAAAGTCAGTGCCAATTTCTAATGTGTCTAAATGCATTTCTGACTCAGGGTATTTTCAATTTACTATGGGTTTATAGGACATACCCGCTATCGTAAGTTGAGGAGGATCTGTATGCTTAAACAGACACACTTATATGGTCAACTGATTTTCGTCAAAAATTAATTCAAGATGAATTAGAGATTTAAACATAAAAACTAAAACAATAAAACTTCTAAAAGAAAACATAAAATGTTTTTACAACCTTGGTATAGGCAAATGTGTCTTAGCACACAGTAAGTATGAACCATAAAAGGAAAACTTCATAAATTAAGACTTCTTCAAAAGCAGAAAATTATACTCATCAAAAGAAACCATCACTGGCTTTCTGTGGCCTTATACCACAGACTGACTTTCTCTGGCCTTATACCATGTCTGTTTACATAAGTATGTTCAGTATTCAATGTTGGGAGTGGGTGGAGGAGTGAGATAATGAAGGAGAGAGGTGAAGAAAGAGAGCAAAGGAGAGCAAAATTAGCAGGTAAGCCAGATTAGAATATATTCACAATGCATAGATCTGAGGAAAGACTCCTACAAATCAGTAAGAAAATGGCATCTAACCCAATGTAAGAATGGGCAAATAACTTGGACACTTCACAAAAAGAAAATATACAAGTAGCCAGTAGACATGTAAACGCCTTCTACTTCATTAGTCATTAGGAAGACCTGAATTAAAACTATAATGAGAAACAACTATACACCCACTAAAATTTAAAAGACTAATAATATCAAATGTTTGTGAGCATGTGAAGCCACACTAACTCTCATACATCGCTGGTAGACGTGGAACCACTCTGGAGAACAGTTTGGCAATATATATATATTTTTTTATAAATATATTTTATTGATTTGTTACAGAGAGGATGGCAATATTTTTTTTAATAAAGATACCTACTCCATGAACCAGCACTTCTACTCAAGTCTACTCTCTTTACCCAAGAGAAATGAAAACAAATATCCACCACAAAAGACCTATACAAAGAAAGTTCACAGCATTCTATTGTTCAAAATAGCCAAAAACTATGAATAATCCAAATGTCCATCAACAAATGAATAAATAATTAAATTGTAGTATATTCTTATCATGGAATACTTCTCAGCAGTAAAAAGAAATAAACTACTGATACCTACAACATCATTGGTTAAGTCTCAAAAACATATTGAGTGCAAATAACCAGACACAAGAGTAAATACTGTACGATTCCATCCATATGATGCTCTATAGTCAGCAAAATTATGGTGAAAACAATCTGAACAGTAGGTGCTTGGAACTGGAGGGCTGGAAAAAGGACAGAACAAGAATTAAATTGACTGCTAAGGCTCAAGGGATTTTTCTGGAATGATGAACTTTTTCTGTATCTTGACAAGGGTGTGGGTTCTGCATTTGTCAAAACACAGAATTGCTAAAACTTAAGATCTATGCATTTTACTGTACATAAGTTATATCTTTATTATTATTTTTAAAATATATTTTTATTGGTTTCAGAGAGAGGGAGAGAAACATCAATGATGAGAGAATCATTGACTGGCTGCCTCCTGCACGCCCTCTACTTGAGATTGAACCTGCAACTCAAGGCTACCCTTGACCGGAATCCAACTCAGGACCCTGTAGTCGATGCTCTATCCACTGAGCCAAAATGGCTAAGACTGTAAGTTTATCTATCTATCTATCTATCTATCTATCTATCTATCTATCTATAAAACCCTAATATGCAAATAGAGTGAATGGCAGAACACCTGAAAAACCAGTAGCTAGGAAGTGCACTAACCAACCAGGGGACATGGCAGGTGTTGGCAGCAGGCGGCAGAGCGTGAAACATGACGGGCATCAGCCACAGCGGGATGGTAGAGCAGGTGAGGGGGGTGCCAGACCAAGGCAGGACGGGGGGCTGTCATCAGGGCGAGCCTCTGGTGGTCACTGAAGTCTTTGCTCCCCGCACCAGTTCCGCCCAGCGCTCACACTCGCTGCTGGCGCTGGCTCCAGCCCCGCTCCCAATCACTCGGTGCTGTCAGCCCGATAGCCCCTCAGGGGTCTCACCCACCTTCCCTCCCGCTCCTGAGGGGCAATTGGGGCAGCAGCCACCGCCTACACCCACTAATGACGCCAGCCCTGCTCACATCTGCTGCTGGCACTGTCCCCAATCGCTCTGTGCCATCAGTGGGTAGGAGCGGCGGCAGTGAAAGTGGGGCTGCCAGCAGACAGGGGACCGGGAACCACAGCAGGAGCCACCAGGTGGGGGTGCAGAAGATGGCCAACACCCGCTCCTGTTCCCACCACAGCCACACAGCCCACAGTTCCTTTCAAGGTGCACGAATTTGTGCACTGGTCTCCTAGTATCTTAATAACATTAAAATGACTTTATCAACTAAAGTAATAAAACATTGCCCTATCCAGTTCTGGTTCAGTGGATAGAGCATTAGCCTGCAGACCAAAGGGTCCCAGGTTCGATTCTGGTCAACGGCAGGTACCTGAGGTGCAGACTCCTTCCAGGCCCATGCAGGAGACAACCAAAAGATGTGTTTCTCTCACATCGATGTTTCTCTCCTTCACTGTATCTTTCCCTCTTTCTTCCACTCTCCCTGAAAAATATCCTCAGGTGAGAATTAAAATAAAAAAATAAAAACATTAAAGTGAAAAAACTGTATGTGCATTCTTCAACAAATTTCATTGCACAAGTAAGCAAGGGAGAACCCACAGACAGACATAAAACAAACCAATCCATTGTAATGTGTGGACCTAATTTGGAGTCTGATTTTTTTATAAAACTTTTTTTAAAAGACGTATGACATTCACTAAGTAGTAGTAAATATAAACTTTGGCTGGATACTTAGCGAAATTAATTATTGTGAAATACACTGGGAAAGTATTTGATCAAGAGTATTGTGGTTATGTTTTGGAAAACAGTACTTGGTTTGCAAGATACATAATGAAATATTTATAAGGGTGTGGGACTGGCAAGATTGGCAAAGGATTGATGACTGTTGGGGCCCAGTGATGGTTAAATGAGGTTTCATTCACTATTCTGTTTTCCTTTATAATTGAAATTTTTCATAACAAAAAGTAAAACTAATTTTTAAGTCCTCCAAAAAAGAGGTAAGGCAATGTAAACATACTAAACTTCTATTATAGTGAAGTAATTTTAACCACAATTCTTTTAGCAGGCCGTTAAAATATATATTTGATTCCATTAATGCCAAACTTAACCAGAGCTCCTGATGTTTCTCGCTCACATCAATGTTTCTCTCTTTTTCTCTCAAAAATCATTTTAAAAAAAAAATCATCTGGTGATATTTTTTTTCAGTTATAACCTATATATGGTGTCAGATAGGTACTGGACTTACTGAGCGAATCACCTGGTAGTGTCTAACCACTACCACTTCCTATTATGATGTACACCTGAAAATAATATTTAACATCAACAATTAATTGAAACTCTTAAAAAGTAATTAAATTAAATAAATGTTATAGCAATTAAAATAAATGGAACAGAAAATATTTCACCCATACTACAAATATATGACAAAAGTGGCATTTCAAAATAGTAGAGAAAATGGTGTTGAGACAAATGAAATATCATATTCAAAAATAAAATTATATCACTATGTCATTCTCTAGAACAAAAAAACTACAGAAAAAATTAAATGTTAAAATAAAATTATAAAAACACCAAGAGAAAACATGGAGAAATTTTTATAAGACATGTATATGACAAAGTCTAATCTCCTTATACTAGATCAAGTGCTCCTGTAGCTAGAAAAAGAAGAAAAAAAAGAAGAGGTCAAAACTGTGATAAGAAAAATGTACCGGCACCTAAGCCTAGTAAATTATATGGCACCTAAGCTGATTAAAAAAAGTACTGGGAAATATAAATTTAAAAAATAATTTGCTAAATCATTTACTGGTTAATCTACTCCACTGGTAAAGGCAAAAGGAAAAAAGGTACTTTAACACATTATTGGTAAAAATATAGGTTGGAACAACTGTTAGTACCACTTGGCATTATCTAGCAACATTTTAAATGCACATAGCCTTTGAACTAGGAATTCTATTAGCATGGATTTATCTTACAACACCCAGAGAACAGCATGTATTCCCAAAGAAGTTCATATAAGGGTGTTCACAGCAACATCTTACCTAATAATAGAGAAACATGTAAATTGATAGTACCTCCGCTACGCCCACAGCCAATCAGTGTGAGTATGCAAATCAACCCAACAAAAATGGTGGTTAATTTGCATACATATCTGGGTCCCTGGAACCTCCTCAACACCCAGCAGGCCATTGGAGGGACCACACCTGTGATGGGAGAGGCGGTGGGGGAGGAGGTAAGGGAGGAGGCACAGATCATCCAGAAGTCAGTGCTGCAGCCTGGTGACCCAACACTGACTGCTCAGGTGGCTGAGACCCAAAAAGTGAGTCAGGGTCTGATCTTCAGCCTCAGTGGAGCTGTTGATCAATGTACTTGCCTTTCTTTTTCTCCCTCTTTCTTTCTGATCTTCACCAGCAGCCAGGCTTTTCTTTATCTCCTGGCTGCCCAGGGGCCTGCTGTTAAGCCCCACCTCTTTGATCAGGCTCAGAGATAGGCCTGGAGATGCTGACTGGCATAGGAGCCAACACATCAGAACCAAAGGTGGGTGCTGTGAGGAACCAATGACTGCCTAGGAGGCGGAGCTTTTAACATTGACTGGCAATGAAACTGACCAATGAGAACCAAATCTGGGTGCTGTGGGGAGCCAATGGTTGTCTAGGAGACAGAGCTTTTTATGCTGTCTGGCATAAGATCTGAACAATGAGAATTAAATCTGGGTGCTGTGGGGAGCCAATGGCTGCCTAGGAGGTGAAGCTTTTGATACTGGCATAGGAACCAACCAATCAGAACCAAATTGGCCAGCAGAGGAGGGCAGTTGGGGGCAACATCAGGCTTGCAGGAGAGGGCAGTTAGGGGTGATCAGGCTGGCAGGCAGGTGAGCAGTTAGGAGCCAGTGGTCCCAGATTGTGAGAGGGATATCTGACTGCTGGACATCCAGCAAGGGGTCCCCAATTGGAAAGGGTGCAGGCTGAATTGAGGGAATCCCCCCTCTGCGCATGAATTTTGTGTACTGGGCCTCTAGTTATTTAAAACAGAAAAAGCTGAAAAAGAACCTAGTTAATCATCACTAAAAGACTGATTAAGTAAAATATGGTACATATGTAAATAGATGCATGCCTTAATTCATAACACTTGGGATTTTTACTGAGAGAAAATATTGTAGTAATTCTGGAACTATACATAATGTGAAGATCAACTTTCATCTATAATTTTCACTCATTCAACAAATATCTGAGTGCTTACACCACATGTCTGTACTCAGTAATGCAGATATAATATCCTATAATCCTTTTCCTCAAGGAAAAAAGGTGATATAGCCCCTTTATTCAAGGAGCATATAGTCTGGTAGAAACTAGAGATGAGTAAACATACTATTATCACATATGTGGTATGATATCTATCATGAGGTAAGAACAGATTGTTATGGGAACACATGAGTAAAGCAACTTAAAATTAATAGTCACCATGCCAAGAAACAAAAACTGAGCAGCTTAAATGTGAAATTATCAACCCCTCCTTCGGAGCTGAAATGAGGCCATCAAACTGAGAAGACCTTAGCTTCAGTACAGCTGGGTCTGACCACCTTGCACATGGCCTATATCCACAAAGGTCACATTCACCCATTTAAACACTGCTGATGAACTAGGGTTCTGCCCTTAAGAGTTCTGAATCCCTGGTGCTATCACCCTCAGGGGGACCTTTTCCAAGGTCTACATTTAGAATCAGGAACCAAAAGTCTCAAAAAGAATGTGCTATAAGAATAGTGTATCTGCAACATTTACTTCTACTTCCTCAGAGTTTCCAAAGAATCAAGAAAGATATCCATTTGGTTGGTACTTGAAACCTGGGCTAGAAAAGTACCTTTAAAATGTGCCATTTAAATTGGAGCCTTACATCAGTAGAGTTTCAAATAAATTGCTTTTAGGTATTTTATGAAATAACTACACTAAAACAGAGCTAATTATTGGACAATAGAAAATATAGCCCTTTTAAGAAATGTTTTATATACTATAGCAAATCTTCCAAGTTTACAGAGATATAGTATGAAATAGCATATTTTCTAAATACTATTCCACATAGTTAGATATTTACCAAAGATTCTATATATATTCAGTACATCATTTTAAAAAGGATGAGGGAGCTTGTTGGTTACTAAAAAGCACTATAAATTTGACACTGTGCTTCTTAGGAACCAATCTGAAACATAATTTATCCTATCCATAAGGAGCATATATACCACTTGTTCCTAGTTATAAAATTAAAAATAGCTTAACAAAAGAAATTATTCAGAATCTCTAAATTAATAGTTCTATTCCTTGTTATCATTTGTTAGATAAAAATGGAAGATGGGGACTGAAGAGATTATGACATCTCTTTCTTTAGAGGCATCTTAAGATTTAATGTATATAAAACTCAAAAGACATGGTTTTTAATCTCCAGATATAATAACCCTATACTTAAAGCAATATTAACTCCTATTTAAACTTCCATTCAATTAACAACTTTGGACAGCCTCAAACTGATTTAATAAGCACCAACATTCTGTCCCTTGCATTTACATTCACAGCCTCAAAGCCCTGTCAATTCTTCTTCCATAAAACCTCTCTGTACCCTTACTATAAAAATACAGATTCGCAATCAATAACAGAATTCATGCTTCCCTTCTATTCCATTTTCACTGAACTAAATAATGAACTAGATCAGGCGCTTACTCACCTGTCTCAGAACTATCACAAAAGCTTTCTGAATACAATTCCCCTGTTTTTCTTCCCAACCTATCTTAGAATATGACCACCAATTCCTTTTCTAACACTACCGTCCAGGCCTCAGTTCAATAATCTTCCATGGCTTTTACTGACACCTAAAGCAGGAAAGCAGGAAAAGTAAAAAGCTACTGGTTAAATGATGAACTTCTAAATCTCTAATAAACTTGATTATTTTTACCTCCTAAAATAATTTCCTAAAGTGTCCTTTAAAGGAATCTAATTATTTCATGCACAACCAGGTACTCATGAATGAAAAGATTTGAAAACTACTTGCGGACGATGCAGATTTGTCCCTGTGGACCTAAAACCTAACTTGCAAGAAAGAGCCTATCTAACCAACCCATGAAAACCTCTCAAAACATTCCATTAAGTCTCATGGTAAATCTCCCACAAATTTAATTGGCTTAGACCCAATTGGATAGGCATTTACAGGTTCCCCTTCTTTAACACTATCCATCATGTTGCTTTTTTGTTTGTTTGTTTGTTTACGATTCAGTTCTGATGCAGTGAAGAAGGCTAACCCTGTCCACACTCCCAGCAATTGCTCTGGCTCTGCAGCTGAGAAGCCGGGCAAAAACTGCGCCCCCTCCTCGGACCCCAGTGCCCACACCACAGCCCCCTCTTCCCCAGCCCGGGTCCAGCGGATGCGGGAGCTGCCACCTCGATGCCCGGCTGCACTGGGCGGCGGCGGCGGCGGGACTGGGCCGGGACTCTCCTGCAGGGCCCGCTCTCCGCGCGCTCACCACTGGGGGCGCTCTCGCTCCCCGCAGTCGGGTCACTGTGGACGTTTTCCAAGGGGTCAGCTCCCCGCCGGCTTACGAGGAGGGGACGGCAGAGGAGACGCCTGGGGCCACCCCGGCCAGGGAGGGGAGCAGCAGGGGGGGAGGGGGGACACCAGGGCTGAACCCGGGCCGGCGGACTAGCAGCGACACGGCGCCTTTGCCCGGGGAGCCACCCAGACGACGGGCCGAGACAAAAGACTTGAGGCGCCAGGGCCTTTCCATCCTCAGCTCGAAGGACCCACAACCCCGGCTCCTCGATGCACCCCCAGCTGCGGCTAGGGGTGGGTTTGGGGGTGCCTAACTGCAGGGACGCAGTGCAAGGGGGGACCAGAGGGGAGAACCTGGGAGCGGCCGGGCGCACGTGCTCCCCGACGCGCCCGGACAGACAATGAAGAACAAGCCCGGGCTGCCGCCTCGGCCGCCCCACCCAGCGCCCGACGGCTCCCCCGGGGGTGGGGGTGGGGAGTGGGGGTGCGGGCGCGCTCCCCCTCCCCCCGGGTCTGCAGACAAAGCCCCTCGGGAGAGGGCCCTGCGGGAGGCGGCCGGGGCCGCACACAAAAGAGGGAGGGGCGCGGGGCGGGAGGGCGCGGCACTCACCCGCGGAGCCCGAGGAGGAGCTCTTGCGCTTGGGCGCGGCCGGCGTGGAGGGCGGCGCGGCGGGGGCCGGGGCGGTGGGCGTCCACGCGGGCTCGGCCGGGGGGCTCACGCTGGCCGGGGGCGGCGGCGGGGGGGGCCGGGCCGGAGGCTCGTCGTCCTCGAGGAGCTTGGAGGGCGCGGCGGCGGCGGCTGCGGCAGCGGAGGGCAGGGGCGGCGCGGGGGACGCGGGACTCGGGTCCCAGGGCTGGTGGTGCCTCTCCGGGGCGGCAGGGGGCGCGGCCGGCAAGGGCCCCCGGGGCGC
>PVJN01017466.1:0-40559 GCA_004026805.1 Lasiurus borealis
TACTGGGGAGACGGGGGGCATGGGGGGGGGCACAGGCATGCCAAGAGTCTCCAGGACCTAAGAGGCCCTGCTTCCTCTGCCCTTTGTTCTACTGTCATGTTACAATCCTCAGAGATGCTCATAACTACTGTCAGGGACCCTCCTCAACCACAGAGATGGTAATCATTGGATGTCACTGCAAATCTCGGCTTGTTTTCTTAATCAGCAAAAGAGAAGGAAGGCACTTTAATCTAGATTTCAGTTCTTGGGTTTGTATGGTTAACACTTACTGGTAAGTAGCACTTTGCATCTGTACTAAAGATTCTGTGTGCCTGGGTCTGTGTGAGTGTGAATGTGTGTGTGCCTGTGTGTGAGTGTGAGGGTGAGTGTGTGTGTGCACACGCATGTCTTGAGGCTCCCCAGCGGATACATCAGGTGCTCAGGATGAGTTTGTTTTTTAATGACAATTTATAGCTTTATGAAAGTGGAAACAACTACAATCACACACACTCAATCTCTTATCAAGAGGAACTTGGGTGGATATGCTTTGGTGAGTTTCTGGTGGGTGAGAGTTACAGACAGCAAGCAAAGCACGATAGAAAACTCAATTTCCGGAATTCGTGTCACTGATGGGTGGCAGTGACAACTAGTAATGCAGACACACGGTGACATGCTCTGTGGCTTGTGGGCGTGGCATGCACCTACTGCTGCAGCACCAGTACCCCTGTGCCAGGCCATGGCCACGTGGATTGATGAAGGGATAATGCAGACGTGACAGCTCTGGGAGCAGGCAAAGCCCTGTGACCGTGGCCCCACAGCCTCACCCTAGGAGGCTGAGCCAGGACTTACAGGCCGGACTGGTTCAGGGCAGTAGAAAATTTGAAAGGCTCAACCTCTAGGGAGTTTCACCTCCAGATGGCCCACACCAGACCAGTTCCTCCACTAAAAAAAACCCTCTCTCTGCTTATCTGATGTTAATGAAAGGCAAGTATGAATTGGAAATATGGTTGATTTAAAATGGAACTGAGCTTTGATAGGGTCCTGGAAAGGGGGGAGGGGGCATTAATCTGATCTTTAAGTGAGCTTCTACTAGACCATTCAGAAGATTTCTCCAGTCCTCTCAGTGTTAAAGGAATCGCGCTGTAGTTTGCTTTCTAAATACCGTTGTGTGTTATTAAACTGCATGTATGAGCAGCTTCCCTGTACTGCCTGCTGCTCCAGAGGGAGCAACAATCCCTATTTTTCCCCCCAACAAAGATAATTGGCTGTGCTGGGGAAATTTCCTTCTTTTGCTTCTAGGGGGGTCTTGAGGAATGAAAGGAGGAGTGAGTGGGAGAGTGAGGAGGTGGACGTGGGGACGAGGAATCACTATGAGAACACTGGCCAAAAGAGAAAACATGTACCTTAGGTAGAAGTCTCTAATAAGAGAAGATGAATTGGCCATCATTTCTCCCCTCAGTACCATATTCAAAGAGAAATATACAGAATTGTCTAGTTCTGTGGTTTTCTGTGGACTTAATGGGTTCAAATCACTGCGTTTACTTGGGTTTCTATAGGAATATTCACTTTGTGCTACAATTGAGCAATTTCTGGAAAACTTTTGTAGCACAAGTGGGAGAATATTCTAGGGATAAAATCATCATCATCATCATCATCATCATTATTGTTAATCCTCACCCAAGGATATTTTTAATTGCTTTTTTTTTTTTAAGAGAAGATTGGAAAGGAGGGAAAGAAACAGAGAGAGAGAGAGAGAGAGAAGCATCGATGTAAGAGAGACCCATTGATTGGTTGCCTTCCGCATGAGCTCCAACCAGTGCTGGGGATCGAGCCTGCAACGCTTGGCCAGAATCAAACCAAGACCCTTCAGTCCATGGCCAACACTCTATCCTTTGAGCCAAACTGGCTAGGGCTAGAGATAAAATTATTTTTAAAACAATTTTATCCATGAACTGGGTATGCTGGATGACATTAAGGAAGTTCTATTGATATGTTTTGAAGTGTGGTGATAGCATTACAGTTCTACTGAAGATAATGGAGGTAGGGGAAGTATGAGTCAGGGTTATTGGGAGGAATGGTGGGTCCATGAGGGTCACTGTACTATTCTGTCTACTCTTGAGTATGTTTGAAACTTTCCATAATAAAAGTCAAAAATACTTCTTCCCATCACATTTTTTTGAAATCCTGATCAAAGTTACAGTTGGGTCTACTTACAATTAATTTTTATGAGACTACAGAAAGAAATTTACCATTATAAATTGGTAAAAAGTGGGGATGTACACATTACTTACCTAATATTAATAAAGTTTTGGCCATCCTGTGGTAATGTGCACCCTGGATTCAGCAACCCCTGAGGTTTACACAACTGTCTTAGAGATCATGTTTACACGGCCTCTTGCAACCATCAATCTCCCTAATTAATTATATATAATACTGACCCTGCTGAAATCGTAAGTTATTCGGTATCTGCATTTTACAAATGTGGCACTAAGGTTGAGCCAATTGCCCAAGGACAAGTGCAGATACAGAACTCCAGGCTGCAGAGCTCTACTCCTTATTGGCTATCCCAGCTGGGGGCCACGATTGAACTGTCCATGGCCTCTTACTTTGCTATTGCTGATGCACTTAACTCTCAAATACTCTAGTAAAATTAATCCAAATTTCAGAATAGATGCCCCTCGATGCCAATACAAATCCCCACAGTCCAAGAGCCAGGCCACTCACTGCCAACCCAGCAGCACCTGCAGTAGGGCCATAATCTGTTGAATTTTCTCTTCCTTGACCCCTTCACCTCCCTTCCAGCAGTGCAGAGGTAGCACATCACACCACCTTGATAGCAACCAGTCTTGGAAGGCTTTCGAGGAACCTGTAGGAGTAACTGTAGTAACTACACTGAGTATATCTGAAACTTCCATATTACCAAGCACGGGCTTTCAAGTGGATTCAGAAAGAGAGTTTCTATTGCCTTTTGTTATCTATTCACGAAGGTAAATTAGGTCAAACCATTTTTTTAAGTCAAAAATGATCAAATACTGGTGATTTCAAATGGTTTGCACATGTGGTACCTTTTAGGTCCTACTCAAATGCCTCACACTCTGAAACAGAAGCCGCCTGAACTTTTCTAACTTCTGCATGTCATAAATGCTATTGTTGTTACTGAGACTCTTTTTTTATTGTTTAAAGTATTAAAAATAGTAGCCACTGTGGAAAACAGTATGGCATTGCCTCAAAATATTAAAAATGGAACTGCTATTTGACCCAGTAATACCACTTCTAGGAATATATCCCAAGAAAACAGAAACACCAATCAAAAAGGATATATCCAGCCCTATGTTCATAGCAGCACAATTTACAATAGCTAAGATTTGGAAACAGCCTAAGTGCCCATCAGCAGATGAGTGGATTAGAAAACTGTGGTACATTTACACAATGGAATACTGCGCTGCTATAACAAAGAAGGAATTCTTACCATTTGCTACAGCATGGATGGAACTGTGGAGAGCATTATGCTAAGTGAAATAAGCCAGGCAAAGAAAGAAAAATACCACATCATTTCACTCATTTATGGATAGATAATAAAGAACATTATAAAGTGTTAGTAATATTCTTGTTGGACACCTGATGCCCACAGCAGAATGAATGACTCACAGGTACGGGCATGGCATCCATGTGGTGGAGTCACCACCAGCACCCGAAGAGTCAAAACAATCAATATTTGGTGTGCACAATCCAAGAAAATGTTAGAATTTGAATTTAACACAGCCAAATTAAAACATTAGACAGTTAACCTAGAATAACAGCATTTTGTTATAGTTGTCATTTTGTTGAATATCATATGCTATTTTGATTGCCAAAATGTTTCACAGATATCATGATTGTGAATTTCACAATTTGTAAACTTTTTAAAATATATTTTTATTGATTTCAGAAAGGAAGGGAGAAAAAGAGATAGAAACATCAATGATGAGAGAGAATCATTGATTGACTGCCTCCTGCTTGACCCCTACTTCCGTAGAGCGCAACCCAGGCATGTGCCCTTGTCCAAAATCAAACCCAGGATCCTTCAGTCCGCAGGCCAATGCTCTATCCACTAAGCCAAAATGGCTAGGGCCAATTTGTAAACTTTTCATTCCACCTTAGGAAAGGAAGCAGGTTACCTTGAATAGTTTGTGTCCTGAAATAAAAAAAAATCTTATACTAGGTAGGCAGGATATTAAATGAAGTCAGGAATCAACTCAAATATCCCCACACCTTTCTATTAACCTCCCTGTACCTCCTAACCCCTTCAGCTCTTTTAGTCAACATTTCTGTACCTCTCTTGTCCTCAGGAATTGCCAACTGAATGGGAAGAGATGACTATTCATGGGCAGTGTGAAAAGCTCATCACTGAACAACATGCAGTGAATACCAAGAGAGAAGCAGTTAATTCTTCCCGAAGAAGAGTCAGAGAAGGCTGCATCAAGGAGGTGCCTCTTTGAGCCTTGACTCATGAATAAGAGCTTTCCCAGCAAAGAGAGGAGAAGAGAGAATATCACAAGTAAAGGCATGCAGCCACCAAAGAGCACAGCAGGTGTGGGGATCAGTGTGACAGGGTGTTCCAATGCACTGAGGGACACAGGTGGCAGAGGCAGGAAAGGAGACTGGTAGGGCAGGACAGGGCCAAATTCTGACGGGCTCTGTATATAATACTAAGGGGACGTACTCAATCTTCAGGGCAATGAAGAATCACAACCTTAAATAATTCTATTTTGTTATGCAAGCGCCCAGACTGTTAAAACAGAAAGCTAAGCCTGGCTCTGTTACTTGGTATGCTATTAATTTTCAGAGGAAGAAATGCTAGGTAGCTTTTAAAAAATAGAAATAGCCCTAGCCAGTTTGGCTCAGTGGATACAGCACTGGCCCACAGACTAAATGGTCCCAAGTTTGATTCCAGTCCAGGGCACATACCTGGGTTGCAGGCTCTATCCCTAGCCCCAGTTGGGGAGCATGAGGGAGAAAATCAATCAATGTATCTCTCTTACATCAATGTTTCTCTTTCTGTCTCTCCGCTTCCTTCCACTCTCTCTAAAAATCAATGGGAAAATATCCTGGGGTTAGGATTAATAATAATAAGTTAAAAATAGAAAGAAATGGACAAGCCACCCTACTTTATTTTTACATATTTCATATCTCATGAGATTAAGAACCAGCAGAACTCTAACAAGAGTTTTTTTACTTAAAAGCTAAGACTCTGGATCCACAGTGTCTGAGTTTGAATCCCAGCTCTGCCACTTACTCACTATATCTCCTTGGACAAGTTACTTAACATCTCTGTGCTTTATTCAGTTTCTTTAGCTATACAATGGGATAAATAATAGCACCAGAACTTCATTAGTTTGTGGAGGAATTAAAGGAGTCAATTCATGTTAAGCTCTCAGAATAAGGATGACAAATGGTAAGGGCTTGGTAAATTTAACTATTATTATTTTTCAAATAGTATTAGTCCTTTTAGGGAAAATAAAAGCAAAGGCCACTAATTTTGTTTAAGGAAAGACCCTCACACCTACCATCTAGATGCCAGGAAAGATCTTAGAATTGATGTCAAATTGACTGTGTCTTATAAAATAAAATGGCATGAATGAAATTCTTCCTTGGACCATGACAAACATCAGTTCCCTAAAATTACAGAAGGACATAATAGAAATGACCAGTATCTACCAATATCCACTCTTTTCAACAACCAAAAACTAACCTTTCTATCATGGGCCTTATAATTCAGTTTTGAAAAAGGACGGTTAATGCTTCATGTGACTGTACTATTTTTAACCTTTGGGGCTGTTATTTTAGTTGTCATACAGTATGAAACCAATTCTGAATCAGCAAGCAGCTATATTAACACTTCCTTTTTGCGTTAGAAACAGTTCATTACTGATAACTCACACCTTAACACAAAGGAGCAGAGAGCACCTTTGGTTAAAAATGTCTCTTCCTTTCAAGTATAATAATAATATTACAAAAACACGGTTTACCAATTTGTTAGGCTTTCTTGATGGCTTAAAGTACTAGTGAATGTAAAGAGTAATATAAGCCAGCCAAAAAGTATCACAAGGTTAGCAGTGCATTACAGCCCAGGCTGGGTTCCGGGCTCTGCCACATCCTGGCTCTATAGCCTTGGACAAGGCACTCCATCCCCCTCTCTGTCCTTCAGTTTCCTCTTCTGTAAAATGGGAATGCTAACTGCATTTACCTTATGAAGTTAAGATGATTAAAGTTAATATTTACAAAGCACTTAAGACCATGCATGAGCTGTGGTGAGCACAACAGAAGTATTTGGTAAATTTAAAACAACCAACAACAACAACAAAATGCCTACAACTGGTCCCCAACCCCCTGTTCCTAAGCCCAGATGGCAATCTTGATTTCCACTGTACAAAGGGTGTGTGTGCATTCAGGATGACCAGGAATATGTTTGCCATTGTCTCTGTTTTTAAAGCAGGAATATCTTTCTTCTTAAAGTGTTTTTTTGAATCAAACAGAAGAGCTTATACCAGTCTATCTGCATGCATACAAATGGCCTGACAGGATAGGTATCTTCATTTACAGATAAGAAAAAGAGAGTTTCAGCAACTGCCCAATGTCAAAGCCAATAAATAAGAGATCCAGAATTGGGAGCAGATTTTTCTGGCTTCAAAGCCCATTTCCCTCAGGAAAGTGCCTTCTTATAGTTGATAAACAGCATTAAATGGACTACTAAATCTGATGATTTTAAATTTACTTCTCTAATTTCAACTCCTTGCTTGCGCCGGATCCTGCATTTCTGACTACTTAGCAAGATATCTCTCCTTATGTCTTTCCCTTTCATGATTTAACATGATTCAAAATAAACCCATCCTATCCATCCTTAAACCCGGATCCGACTCGGTTATTCAACAATCATTTATGATTTACTACAGGTCAAGTACTGAACTAAAAGAGGGAGGGAGGAAGGGAAAGAGGGAGAGAAAGAGGAAGGGACTGGAAAAATAATTGTACTAATAATTTACTAAATAGAGATTGATGGTACAAAGTAAAAGCATAAGGTGATATTATAAAGGGAAAACTGATCTAACCTGGTAGATCAGCGAGATTGTACTGAGGAAGTGATGTTTAAACTGAAACCTGAAGGAGAAGTTAGCCAGTCAAAAGAAGAGAATCTGGATTCTAAACAGAGAACACAGTATATGGTCTAAGGTGGAAAGGAGCTAGATGCCTTCAAGGAGCAGAAAGACTGGTAAGCAGGAAGGTTGGAAGTGAAGAGAATGAGCTGCAGATGAATGCAGACAGGTGGGCAGGCTGCTGGACCACAGGCCATGAGGACTTTGAGATTTAAACTGGGGATCATGAGAAGCTCCTGAAGGGTTTTAAGCAGGACAGAGACGTCATCGCTATAGCCACCATGTACAACAGACTGGAGAGGGCAGGAGTGGGAAGAGGAGCCTGTTAGGATGTGGCAGAGACTCTGGTTGTCCACCCACATATCCAACCCTCATCGGTAACATAATTCTGACTCTTTGTTGGTCACGTGGATACTCAGAATAAATGACTATTTCTTTGCTGCCTTTGCAGCTTTGTAGGTCCATGGGGTTAAGTACTAGTCACTGTGACAGAGGCAGAAGTTCTGCGTGGAACGTAAGGGAAGGCTGTTAAAGGGAGCTGACTCGGGTGGAAGACATCCCTGCTTGCTTTTCTGTCTTTCTTCCTTTGTCCAGCCTGCAATTCAGACAAAATGATTGAAAATTCAGCAGCCATCTTGGGCCAAAATAAAAAATATAAGCTAGGATGATGGAAGGGAAAGACAGAATCCAAGATCCACCATATCAGTGGAGGGCAGCCTGCCTCCAGTATTTTATTTTCCCCCTACATTGGAAGAGGAATATATATAAATATATATTATTGAAGCCACTATTATTTAGTGGTTTTCTAGAATATATAGCCTAACTCAATCTAACTGATACAGAGGCTGCTGTATTCACCCATGTTGGCAGTGATGCTTTGATCATGGCAGGAGTAGAGTTGGGAAAGAGTGTCAGGAATGAGGTATGTTTAGAATGTTGATCATCAAAACCTGTTGAACGCGCAGAATCAAAAGAGGGTGAGGGAAAGGGGTAAGTTTAGGCCAAGTCCCAGGTTGATACAATTCCTGTGCTAAAAATAGGGAGTGGGGGGTTATCTTGAGTTTCTTTTCAGATATTTTGAATTTGAGCTGCCTGTATAAACTCTTAGACATCAGAACAGATACCAGGCTGGGAAATAAAGACTGGAGAAGTCATCAGTACCTAGATGCCTACCCAAAGCCACTGGAATGGATGGTGTCTCCTTAGGCAAGTGCAGAGTGAGAAAAGAGGCCCTTAGAACAGAACCTCAAGGAATCCCAACTCTTGAAGGAGATCAGGAGGAGAAGCCAGAAAGGAAGCGGGAGCACCATGGGGTTCGCATGGGGAGATGAGCGACAACTGTTCGCTGCATGAACAAGAAGGGCTGGGGGCCATCACTCCTCTGTGGGAGGTCACTTCCAGCTGGCCTTGCAAGAACAAGGAAGAGGGCCCAAGAGACACAGACGAGCCAGGAAGAGGAGGAAAGAGAAAGGAACATGGGAAGCAGAATGTTCTGAGAGGCTGGCGGGGGAGGGGGAAGGCAGGCTTTCATTCACCATACTGAAGCTTCTTTCAAACAACTGTCTTAGTTCCCCATCGTTACTTAAATAAAGACTTAATGGAGTGCAGGGTAGAAATAAGGGATTTTATTTACTCAAATCTGCATGAGCAGTCAAAAAGAAAGAATTGATCTTTATATACTGAGATATTAACAGTCATAGCAATATTACTAACTTTTCTTCAAGGTCCACTATTTGCAGATTTTGCTTTAAATTCATTTAAGTTCAACTGATCACCACAACAACCCTATGAGGTAGTGACTATTATTCACATTTTAAGAAACTGACAACGTAGTTAAGTTTTGTCTGGTGTCATATAACCTAGTGAGTGCCAGAGCCCAGGATCTGCATACCGGCCCTCTGACATCAGAACCAATGCCGCCTGTTTTTAGTAAGAAAATCTGCCTTTTCTAATGCTAAAAGAGAGCATTTCTAACCAGTACATTGACTCGTGGAAAAATAAGCAAAGCCACAGGCAGGAACATAATTTCTACTTCACTTGGGAACCTAGGGAACTGGTCAGACGGTAAGTTGTTTTTCGTTGCTCTCACTGGTCTGTCTGGTAACTCAGAATGAAAGAAACCCGGTCTCAGTCAGCTCACGGGAACCCGGTCTTAGTCAGCTCAGGGTAGCCCGGTGTGCTGGTTCCCAGGCCTGTTGCCCTAAGGCAGAGCCCCTTCAATGTGCTTAGGACAGCTGGATACGGTTCAGACAAGACAGTCAGCTCTGCTCATGAGAACAAGCAAGATGTGACCCCAGCATGTGACCCAGACACAGAGGAGGTCAGGTGGGGGAGACTGTTCCAGTTTTAGTCAGCGTTCACCTATGCAAAAGTGAGTCTGAGGCCGCGTGTCTGGGGCCCTGGAACAAAAGAAGCGGTATTTCCACTGAAGACACAAATAGACCTCGGTGTTCCAAACGAAGGCCTTGCAGGAGCAAAAAGGTCACTGAGAATTCAGCCGGGGTCATGAAGCTGCACTGAGATGCCTGAGCTAAGCAGTCATAGCGAATCATGATTTGGAGGTTCTGGATTAAGCCAGACACTTGGCAAGCACTCCTCAAGCACAGAAGCTCCACCTCCCCCCCCCCCTCACCCCGCTTCCCCAAGCACAGACACACATGGCTGGGCATCAGTGAGGATCTGCAGGACTCCATGAGCCATTGTTAGAAGCCCACCATGTATGTATTGTCCTTGCAGGCACTGGGGCAGGGACAGGGGTGTAATGATAAGCAGACATGATCTCTGCCCTTTTCAGTTTTCTTTCCTATGTTGGCATTTGGTTGGTGTGCAGAAGGAGTTAACACAGCAGGCTCGCAACTGCTCTTCCGTTGGCCACTGGCTGGCATCTGGGCACTTGGACTTTAGAAAGGTGCCCACTGTTGCCAGCTATGATAACAACAGCTCATTGTGCCCAAACTGTAGGAACTCCACGGTTCATGCACAGCATCTGCTTCTCCTTCTGAAGTCTGAAATTCGGGGGCATGCTAGTCAGAGGGCGCCTGTACAACCCACCAGCCTCCGATAGAAAACCTCGGCCCATGAGCCTCTAGTGGGCCTCCTGGTCAGCAGTATTTCCCATGTGTCGTCACACCTCATTGCTGGATGCTTTAAGCATGTCTTAAGTGACTCCACTAAGAAAGGACTCTGGCAAGCTTCTGCCTGATTTCCGCCGGACTTCACCCTCATGTCTTTTCCCTTTGCTGATTTTATTGTCTCCTTTGGTTGTAACAGATCATAATCATGAATATGCTGAGTCCCTCTCACAATTAATCAAACGAGGATTGGCGGGGTCTTGGAAAGCACCCCCAATCCTCTACAACAGTGTTTGGCAAACTAATTAGTCAACGGAGCCAAATATCAACAGTACAATGATTGAAATTTATTTTGAGAGCCAAATTTTTTAAACTTAAACTTCTTCTAACGCCACTTCTTCAAAACAGACTCGCCCAGGCTGTGGTATTTTGTGGAAGAGCCACCCTCGAGGGGCCAAAGAACCGCATGTGGCTCTCAAGCCGCAGTTTGCTGACCACGGCTCTGAAGCACTTGGCAAATTGGAATGAGCTTTGGAGTAAGAAAGACCTGCGTTCTATGCCAATTTTGACACTCACTAGCTGTGAATCACCGAGTTAATTAAAATCCCTGCGCCTTGGATTTCTCTGAGAGTAAGAGAGTAAAACTTGTTTCAGATGATGAAGGTGGTGAGGATTAAATACGTGGTCGATACTCAATAAATATGGTGTCCTTTTCTCTTTAGACTAACCTGTGAATGTGCCCAGCATGCACAATACCAGGCAGCCCCGAGGAGGCTGGCTGCACCATTCTTCCTTCCACTGATGTGTGTTGAAGCCAGTTCACACCAGCTCTCGAGAGGCTATTGCGTGCACCCCCATTTCCCTGCCGCACTTTCAATGCCAAGGTGGTGGCTGGAAACCAGCCATGGCGGGAGCACTTACACCATGGAAATCAGCAAACACTAAAAACCAGGACTTCTTCCTCGACTCCCAGTTACTAAACATTTATCAGCACACCACTATCCCCTTTATTTAAAAATCAAATAAAGCTGAAGTTTCTCCCTGACAGGTCTTATTGCCTAACCAAAGACAGCAGGCAGATATGCATTTCTAAAAAGAAAAGATCCTCAATGTTATTAGACATCAGGGGAAACTCAAATCAGAAACAAAAGGAGATTCCACTTCACACAAACTAGGATGGCTGGAATAAAAAGCAAGTGTCTTAAGGAGGATGTGGAGAATGAGAGGCCTCATACACTCCTGGTGGGAATGTAAAATGTTCTTCTTGCCGAGACCGGTTTGGCTCAGTGGACAGAGCATCGGCCTGCAGACTGAAAAGTCCCAGGTTCGATTCTAGTCAAGGGCATGTACCTTGGTTGTGGGCACATCCCCAGTGGGGGGCGTGCAGGAGGCAGCTGATCTATGTTTCTCTCCCATCAATGTTTCTAGCTCTCTCTCTCTCCCTTCCTCTATGTGAAAAATCAAAAAGAAAAAAAAAAGTTCTTTTTTTTTTTTTTAAAGACCTATTGTTTTTTCTTTCTTGGCCTTACTTGTACCAGTCTTTAGGACTCTATGTCTATTCCTTTACACGGGCAGCTCATCCCTTTGAACATTTTAGTGACCCTTTTTTATCATTTCCAGCTGCTTTTGCTTTGTCTCAAGGAATGGTCAAAGCTATATGCAGTTTTTCGGTTGTTAGTTATGGAATTTTGTGCCATCTGGATTTATATGATCCAAAAGTTTCTGACTTTGCAGATGATTTATAGATCATGGCAATCACATCAGCATCAGTGATAACTAATTATTTTAAAGCTTCAAAATGTCTTTACTACCTTTTCTAATTAGATTTTTACAACTGTTTAAAATAGATAAGGCAGATGCTACGTGTAAAGTTTAGTAATTTAAAATCATGGAATAGAAAACAAAGAAACTAAACCTCTTTCTGAATAAAAGTAAAACAGAAAATATTTCTGGTGGTGTGCCAGAGTCCCTGTGGAGGAAATGAAAGCTACATGTTGACGTGCTAAGTAAGCATCATTTAAGTTTCTTTTATGTAATCTTCATGAATCTTAAGGCTGAGAAAAATTTATTGCAATTTAGGAACCAACAGATTATCTCAGAGTATGGAAAGTAGTTCACTTTTACTTTCAAAAGATGTTTTAATTAATTTATAAATTTACTGTAAAACAAGGGAAAACTATAAATTCTACATTTTATTGATTATTTGTTTTGCTCTTGATCATTTATTTTTAATTTTTTTTAAATATTTAATTTCTTGCCCGACTGGTGCGACTCAGTGGTTGAGTGTGGACCTATGAATCAGGAGGTCACAGTTCAATTCCCAGTCAGGGCACATGTTCAAGTTGCAAGCTAGATCTCAGTGTGGTCAGGCAGGAGGCAGCTGATCAATGATTCTCTCTCATCATTGATGTTTCTATCTCTCTCTCCCTCTCCCTTTCTCTCTGAACTGACTAAAACTATATTTTTTTCATTTCCCATTCACCCATTTCTTTCACCCCCGACTCCCACCTTTGGCAACCAATCTGTTTTCTATATCTATAAGCTTGTTTTCTTGTTTAAGATTACACATATAAGAGAGATCATATGATATTTGTCTCTCTCTGACTAATTAGTTTCACTTAGCATGCTGCCTGAGAGGGTCTATCTATGTTGCACAAATGGCAAGATTTCATTCATTTTTATGGCTGAACAATATTCATATATATATATATCTCCCATCTTCTTTATCCATTCACCCATTGGTGGATAATTAGGTTGTTTCGATATCTTGGCTATTATAAACAACTAGAGGCCCAATGCACAAAAATTCGTGCAAGAGTGGCCTTCCTTCCCAACTGCCAGCACCGGCTTCTCTCTGGCACCTGAGACCTGGGCTGGCTTCCCTCAGGCCCCGGCGTCAGGAAGGATGTCCAGAATGACGCCCGGAAGACGTCCAGTCTAATTAGCATATTACCCTTTTATTATTATAGATGCTGCAATAAACAGCAATTTATACAATAGGGTTGTATATATCTTTTCAAATTAGTGATATCATTTTCTTCAAATAAATATCAGAAATGGAATTGCTGGATCAAATTCCACTTGATCATGGTATATGATCTTGAATCCTATTTTTTATATTTTGAGGAACTTACATGCGGTTTTCTGGAGCAGCTAAACCAATTTATATTCCCACCAACAATGAACAAGGTTTCCCTTTTCTCCACATCCTTGCCAGCACATTTTTCTTGTTTTGTAGGAGTTTTTTTTATAACAGCCATTGTAACAAGTGTGAGGTGATACCTCATTGTGGTTTTGATTTGCATTTTCCTGATGATTCATGGTGCTGAGCACTTTTTCATTTACCTATTGATCAACTGTATGCTTTCTTTGGGAAAATGTCTATTGAGATCTTCCACCCATTTTTTACATTAGATTTTTTTAACATTTTGCTACTGAATTATATCTGTTCTTTACATATTTTTTATATTAACCTGTATCACATATATTATTTGCAAAATTTTCTCCCATTCAGTAAGTTGCCTTTTATTGGCAGTTTGCTATGCTGTATAGAACCTTTTTATTTTGATGTAGTCCCACTTATTTATTTTTGCTTTTGTTGCTTTTGGTGTCAGATTTAAAAAATCAACACCAAGAACTATGTCAAAGAACTTACGCCAATGCTTCTCTCTAGGAGTTTCATAGTTTTAAATTTTACCTTCAAGTCTTTAATCTATTTTGAGTTTATTTTTGTGTACGGTACAACATAGTGGTCCTATTTCATCATTTTGCATGTGACTGTCTAGTTTTCCCCATGCATTTTTTTAAAGAAATTGTTCTTTTCTCCATTGTATATTCTTTTTTTTTCCTCTTAAATAATTAGCCCATTGTATATTGTTAGCTCCTTTGTCGTAAATTAAGTGACCATATGTACATGCGTTTATTTCTGGGTTTTCTACTCTGTTTCATTGATCTAGGTGTCGGTTTTATGCCAATATTGCCTGTTTTAATGACTATTACTTTGTAATATAGTTTAAAGTCAGAAGCATGAAGCCTCCAGCTTTGCGCTTCTTTCTCACAATTACTCTGGCAAGTCAGTCTTTATGGTTCCATATAAATTTTAGGATTGTTTATTCTACTTCTGTGAAGAATGCCATTGGAATTTTCATAGGGATTGTATTGAATTTGTAGATTGCTGTGAGTATTATGGACATTTTAACAATATTAATTCTTCTAACCAGGAGCATTAAACAGTTGTAGTTTTCAACAAACAGCTCTTTCACCCCCTCGGTTAAATTTATTCCTATTTTTATGTTTGTTATGCAATTGTAAGTGAAATTATTCTCTTAAATTCAATTTCTGATAGTTTGTTATTATTGAATAGGAGTGCAACTGATTTTGTGCATTGATTTTATATCCTGCAACTTTATTGCATTTGTTTATTAATTCTAAAAGTTTTTTGATAGAGTCTTTAGGTTTTTCTATAAATAATATGTCATCTACAAACAAGAACATTTTTACTTCCTCCTTTCTAATTGGATGTCTTTTCTTTCTTTTTCTTAAAGAATTCTTCTGGCCGAAACTGGTTTGGCTCAGTGGATAGAGCGTTGGCCTGCGAACTGAAAGGTCCCAGGTTCGATTCCGGTCAAGGGCATGTACCTTGGTTGCGGGCACATCTCCAGTTGGAGGCATGCAGGAGGCGGCTGATCGATGTCTCTCTCTCATCGATGTTTCTAACTTTCTATCCCTCTCCCTACCTTTCTGTAAAAAATCAATAAAATATATATATATTTTTAAAAGAATTCTTCTGGCTAGGACTTTCAATTCTGTTGAAGAAGAATGGTGATAGAGGACATTCTTGCATTGTTCTGATGCTAGAGGGAAAGCTTTTCACCACTGAGTATTATGTTAGCCTGTGATCATCATGATTTTATCCTTTAATTTGTTAATGTGGTCCATTACACTGTATGATATGCCATGTTGAAGCATCCTTGCATCCCTAAATTCCACCTGATCATGGTGTATGGTCTTTAAATTCAGTTTGCTATTATTTTGTTGAAAACTTTTGTATCTCTATTCATCAAAGCTATCAGCCTATAAAGTTTCTTATAACATCCTTGTCTGGCCCTAGCCGGTTTGGGTCCGTGGCTAGAATATCAGCCTGGGCACTGAATGGTTCTGGATTCCATTCCAGTCAAGGACACAGACCTCAGTTGCATGCTCCTCCCTATACTGGGCCCTGGTCTGGGCTTGTGCGGGAAGCAACCAATCCATGTATTTCTCTCACATTGATATTTCTCTCTGTCTTACCCTCTCTCTTCCCCTCTCTCTAAAAATCAATGGAAAAAGATTGATGTGAGGATAAAAATAAAATAAAATAACATCCTTGTCTGGCTTTGGTATCAAGCTAATGCTACCCTCATAAAATCAGCTGTGAAGAGTTCCTTTTTCTTCTGTTTTTGGGAATAGTTTAAGAAGAATTGGTATTAATTCTTCTTTGAATGTTGGGTAGAATTCACCAATGAAGTCATCTGGCCCTGGACTTGGTTTGTTGGGACATTTTGTACTGATACAATCACTGTTCATATTTTCTTTTCTTTTTTTCATAATTTAGTTTTGGTAGGTTGTATGTTTCTAGGAATTTCTTCTAGGTTGTCCAATTTGTTCATAGTAGTATCATATGAACATTTATATTACTGAAGTATTAGTTGTGATTTCTCATTCATTTTTAATTTTACTTATTTGAGTCCTCTCTTTTTTCTTGGAATTCTAGATACAAGTGTGTCAACTTTATTTTTTCAAAGAATCAGCTCTTAATTTCATTGATTTTTTCTATTGTCTCTTCAGTCTCTATTTCACTCTATTTCTGTTTTAATCATTGTTATTTCATTCCTAGCACTAACTGTTGGGCTTCATTTGTGCTTTTTATCCTAGTTCCTTGAAGTGTAAAGTTAGGCTGTTTTAGATGTTTCCTGTTTTTTGAGGTAGGCATTTTGTGCTCTAAACTTCCCTCTTAGAATTGTTTTTGCTACTTTCCATAAATTTTGATATATTTTCACTTGTCTCAAGGTAATCTTTTATTTTTCTTTTGAATTCTTCTTGACCCATTGGTTGTTTAGTAACATGTTATTAAATCTTCACATATTCATAATTGTCCAGTGTTCTTTGTATGGCTGATTTTTAATTTCATACCATCGTGATTGGAAAAGCTGCTTCATATGATTTTAATCATCTTAAATTTATTAAGACTTGTTATCTAATTTAAAAAAAAAAAAGCAACAGAGCTTCTCTCAAAGAACAGCTTATATACTCATCTGAAATTCCAATGTTTGCCACTACTTTTTAGGGGACATTCCCAGATTGCCTGGAACTGGTAGCCAGCAGAGCTTATATTTGCAGTCCCAGGGAACTGTATATATTTGCATACTTTAAGAAATTGCTGCCCTAGCTGGTTTGGATCACTGGATAGAATGTCGGCTTGTGGACTGAAGGGTCCTGGGTTCAATTCCGGTTAGGAGCATATGCCCAGGAGAGAGAAACCAAGATGGCGGCATAGGTGAACAACTAAATTGCTGCCTTGCACAACAATTTCAAAACTACAACTAAAACACAGAATGGACATCATCCAGAACCACAGGAAAGTTGGCTGAGTGGAAATTCTACAACTGGAAGGAAAGGGAGGGGCTCACAGAGACTCAGAGGAGCTGCAAAAAGCTAAGGTATGGAGACGTGCATGGAGAGGACGAGGGGGGGAGTGCCTGGCTGGCTTCCTCTTGTGAGAGGAAGACGGAAACTCTCAACTGAACTGAACCCCAATTCCGGGCAAGACTCATGTGGGGGAAGCCTGGACTGTTGGGAAAAGGAAGGAGTGCACAGAAACTTAGGGGAGCTGCGAAAGGCAGAGGTCTGGAGGCACGCTCACCAGTGAGTGCAGAGAGGACTGACTGCTGATTGTGCCACTGGCTTTCTCTAGTGGGGGAAAGAGGGAACCTTCCAATTGCACTTAACTCCACTTCCAATTGCACTGAACCCCAGTTTCAGGCAAGACCTTGGAGACCCAGACTCATACGGGTCCTTGGAGCACACAGAAACTCAGGGGAGCTGTGAAAGGCAGAGGTGTGGAGGTGTGAGTGTGCGAGTGCAAGTGCGCACAGAGAGGACTGCAGCAATTACTGAGGGACACTGAGACCCAAGGGCTGCATAGGGCAGGGCTGACTGGAAGCCAAGGCTGTCTGCTAGGCCCTGAGACTCCACTCCATCCAAGCTGAGCACAGAGGCTCTTGCAATTTTACAAGTCTTGTATCATAAGGCTGACTCCAGCATATAAATTCTCCCGGCATAGACACAGCTAATCCTCACAGCCAATTAGCCTGGAGGTAAATTCCCCCCAGTAATACCAACAACAATCAAGACTTAACTACCACAAGGCTGTCCACACAGTCCACACCTCAGGTAACTGGGGAGGCGGAGCTACTGGGCCATGTAGGACAACTAGCACACAAAGCTACTCTACCAACTCAGGGAAGCAGCGAAAATGCAGAGATAAAGAAAAAGATCACAAACGAGAGAAATGTAGGAAAACAAACAACTGGATATAAAGTTCAAAACCACGGTTATAAGAATTTCCTAGAAAAGATGGATAAATTTAGCCAGACCCAAGAGGAGATGAAGAAGGACCAACCAGAAATTAAACATACACTGACTGAAATAAAAAAAATATTATACAGAGACCTAACAGCAGACTAGAGAAATGCAAGAATCAAGAAAGATTTGAAATACAAAGAAGCTGTAAACACTCAACTGAAAAAGCAAAAAGAAAAAAGAACCCCAAAATGTGAAGATAATGTAAGGAACCTCTGGGACAACTTCAAGCGTACCAACATCAGAATTATGGGGGTGCCAGAAGAAAAGAGAGAGCAAGATACTGAAAACCTATTTGAAGAAATAATGACTGAAAACTTACCCCACCTGGTGAAAGAAATAGACTTACAAGTCCATGAAGCACGCAGAACCCCAAACAAAAGGAATCCAAAGAGGACCACACAAAGACACATCATAATTAAAATACCAAGAGCAAAAGACAAAGAGGGAATTATAAAAGCAGCAAGAGAAAAACAGTTAATTACCTATAAGGGAGCACCCATACGATTGTCAGCTGATTTCTCAACAGAAACTATACAGGCCAGACGAGAGTGGCAAGAAATATTCAAAGTGATGAACAGCAAGAACCTACAACCAAGATTACTCTACCCAGCAAATCTATCATTCAGAATTGATGGTCAGACAAAGAGCTTCACAGATAAGAAAAAACTAAAGGAATTCATCAACACCAAACCATGACATACTGAAAGGTACTCTTTAAGAAGAGGAAAAGGAAGAAAAAGGCAAAGATAAAAATTATGAACAACAAATACATATCTATCAACAAGTGAATCTAAAAATCAAATGAATTAGAAATCTGATGAACAGAATAAACTGGTGAATATAATAGAATCAGGAGCACAGAAAGGGAGTGGACTGACAATTCTCAGGGGGAAAGGAGTGAGTGGGGTGAGGGAAGAGACTGGACAAAAATCATATTCCTATAAATGAGGACAATGGCGGGGGGAGGTAAGGGCAGAGGGTGGGGTGGGAACTGGGGATAGGGGAGTATGGGGAAAAAAAAGGAACAATTGTATTAATCTGAACAATTTATTACATTTTTTTTAAAACGCACATCCCCAGGTTGTGAGCTCAACCCCCCAGTAGGGGGTATGCAGGAGGCACCCAATCAATGATTCTCTCTCATCAGCAATGTTTCTATCTCTCTTTCCTTCTCCCTTCCTCTTTGAACTCAATAAAAATATATTAAGAATAAAAAGTTGCTGCCTGTGGAACTGGCTTCTAATCAGCTTGATTAAGAGTGCTGGGATCCTCCCTTTAGGACACTGACAAACTGGCACAGCCTCATCTATGAGGAGCTATTAAAAATACAATAGGCTCCTTGGACAAAGATTTGAGAGACAACTAAGAGCTGGGCAAAGGTTAGTGACAAGGTTCATCTCCTACATGAAAACACTTCTTCAGGACTGATTGGGAGAGGTGGTTGTTTCAACTACTGCATAAAAACCAACACAGAGAGTCAAGCAGAAAGAAATAAGAAAATTCATGCCAAATGGAAGAACAAGATGAGATCTCAGGAAAACACTTAATGAAATGGAGATAAGTAATTTACCTAATAAAGAATTCAAAGTAATGGTCCTAAAGATGTTTACTAAACTGGCAATAAGAATAGATACACAATGAGAACTTCAACAAAGAGATGAAAAATGTAAGAAAGTACCAAGTAGAAGTCACAGAGCTGAAGAAAATAAATGAACTGAAAAATACACTAGAGGAATTCAACAGCAGACTAGATGAAGCAGAAGAGTTCACTGATGGGTCAGTGAACTCAAAGACAAGGCAATGGCCTTAAACAAAACGTAGGTAAGATTAACTTAACAGACATATACACAACATCTCATCCAGAAGCAACAGAATATACATCCTTCTCAAGTATACATGGAACATGGTCTGTTTGGGATGATGAAAAAGTTTTGGAACCAGACAGTGATGACTGTTGCACAACATTATAAAAGTACTTAATGCCACTGAATTGTACACTTGAAAATGGTTATAATGGTCAATTTGGTATGTGTATTTTACTGCAATAAAAAGACATCATTAAGAAAATTAAAAGACAAGCCACAGTTCAAACATGTATTTGAAAAAAATATATACAGACAATGGACTTGATTCAGAAAATATATTCTATATATTTCAAAAACAAATAAGACAGAATAACTAATAGAAAAAAAAGAGGGGGGGGGAATATTTGAATGGGCACTTCAACAGAGCCAACGGACAATGAAAATAAGCAGACCTGCTCATCCTCCTTAGTAATCCAAAAAATGCAGGTTGAAAAAACAAAACAAACAGTGAAACACTTCTACACACATACTAAAACTTGGCCACCCAGAAGCAGGAGCAAGGCTCAGGGCTGAGAAGAGGAAAGGTCCAAAGTCTGAACACAACGTGGAGAGAGGCAAGTGTCCTCTCCTATTCCACATAGCCAACAACTACTGCAAATGTACCTGAATGCTTACTAACTCTCTTAAGGTCTGAGAATTACTTTTGGCCCTGAGAGATTCTAGTGATCACATATTCTACATTCCTCATTTAGGGAGGAACTTGAGGCACTGACTGGATAACTGACCTCTTCAAGGTCATATTAGCAAGAGCTAACCTCTACCCTAATCCTGTTTCTTTTTTTTAAAGAAAAATGTATTTTTATTGATTTCAGAGAGGAAGGGAGAAGGAGAGAGAGATAGAGACATCAATGATGAGAGAGAATCATTGAGTGGCTTCTACAGCTTACAACCCAGGCATATACCCTGACCGGGAATCAAACCGTGACCTCCTGGTTCATAGGTCAACACGCAACCACTGAACCATGCCAGTCAGGCATATACCCTAAACCTTCTAACTGCTAATTAATGTTCCACTATGCCCCACTGTCTTGTTGTATAGGAATATACGGGTCAAATTTTGTCACTCCCCACTCATAATCCTCCAGAATCTACTTATCTACATTAAAAAAAATAATCCAAAGTTTTTGCCAGGGCCCACAAAGCCATCCATGCATGACCTTGCCCAGGAATCCGGACTTTTCCCCTAAACCTCACCCCATCCTACTTCAGCCCTTCGACTTCCCTGCTGCTTCTGTAACAGCGAAGCACCTGCTGCCTCCCTCGGGGCCTTGCATTCCTGGCTTCTCTGCGGGAACATCCTCCCCCAAGCTTCCATGTGAACTGCCTTGCTCCTCCTCATGTCTTCATTCTCTAAACATTTGCCCACAAAACACAACCAGGCAAGGCCCGTCCTGTCCTGCTTTCCTTTTCTTCGTGGGCTGGGAGACATGTGTTGTACACTGTCTGTCTTTCTCCTCTAGAAGGTAAGTTCCCTATAGCAGCATATTCACTATACATACTCTTGTGTCCCCGGAGCCTAGCACAGTATCTGCCGCAAAGTAGGCACTTAAAGTATTTTTGTTAAATTAATTAATTTAAGAAAAAACATTTTTTGGCTAAAGTTAGGGTAGAGTTATCTATGAAGGCGTTCCTAAGCCTGGGTTTGCATCCTATTACCCCACTAAGGGTAGTGCTTATGAATTACAAATCTAGGTTTCTCTACTTCTAAGATCTATATTTCAGGTGATTCAGAAAGTTTAATGTTATTGGTTATATATGTTTCTTCACCATACCCCATCAATACCTCTGTCCAAGACACAATTTATATCTTTCTAGGCAAAGAAAGATTTAATCCCAACCTTTTAAGTATTCCTGTTTAAAATTTAAAATGCTTTTATTTTTTCTAATATTTTTAATTGCTTTCTTAACATAATTTGGATTAAATTTAATTTAAGAATAAGTCTTATAACAAAGTTGGGAACAGAGTATCATATCCCTATGTAATAGTTAGAAATAGTATAGACCAGGTACTTACAAAATAGATATAAAAATCAAGAGCTTGATTATATATCAACAATATCTAATTACAACAAACATATCACGAAAAACAACCTAGTCATAAGAGTAACTACGACCATAAAATATTTAGAAAACTTAACAATTAACATTTAACAAGAAAAAGTATATAACTTTAAAAAAACAACTCAGATAATGGGGTAATGAAGGCCTGGGGTGAGGGGCAAGGTAGGCTGGAAGAGGTCAGTTGGTGGGGGGGTGGGGAGGGGGAAGAGGACTTATGTAAAATCCTTAAAATAAAATAACAAAACAACTCTGCAACTATTAAAGGGAAATAAATTAAATGGGTTATAGTAGACATATGCCACTTGGCTCTTGCAAGAAAGACTTTTAAGAATATAAACCAATTACAAATGTGCTTGTTTTTTAGCTGGTTTACAGTGGAGATGCTTAGGGGTATTTCAATGGCAAAATTTGTAGATATTATCAAATACTAGAGGCCTGGTGCACAAAATTCATGCACAGGGGTGGGGAAGGTGTCCCTCAGCCAAGACTGCACCCTCTCCAATCTGGGACCCCTCAAAGGATGTCTAACTGCCCATTTGGCCCAATCCCGGTAAGATTGGGCCTAAATGGGCAGTCGGACATCCCTCTCACAATCCAGGACTGCTTGCTCCTAATTGCTCGCCTGCCTGCCTTCCTAATTTCCCCTAACCGAGTCTGCTTGCCAGCCTGATCACCCGCTAACCACTCCCCTGCTAGCCTGATTGATGCCTAACTGCTCCCCTGCCAGCCTGTTTGCCCCTAACTGCCCTCCCCTGAAAGCCTGGTCACCCCTAACTGCCCTCCCCTGCAGGCCTGGGTCCCATCCAATTGCCCTCCCTTGCATGCCTGGTCCCTCCCAACTGCCCTCCCCTGCTGGCCTGATCACCAACAACTGCCCTCCCTTGCAGGCCTGGTCCCTGCTAACTGCCCTCCCCTGCTGGCCTTCTTGTGGTGGCCATCTTGTGTCCACATGGGGGCAGGATCTTTTGACCACATGGGGGCAGTCATCTTGTGTGTTGGAGTGATGGTCAATCTGCAAATTACTCTTTTATTAGATAGGATAGAAACCTGCTACACGGGTGGCGGCCAGCTGGTTTGCCTTGAAGGGTGTCCCAGATCAGGGTGAGGGTTCCTTTGGGGCGTGGGGCAGCCTGGGCAAGGAGCCTGTGGTGGTTTGCAGGCCGGTCATGCCCCCTGGCGACCCAAGCGAGGCCCTGGTATCTGGAATTTATTTATCTTCTATAATTGAAACTTTGTAGTCTTGAGCAGAGCCAAGCTGCTTGCTCGTTCTGTGGCTGCAGCCATTTTTGTTGGGATTTATTTATCTTCTATAATTGAAACTTTGTAGTAGAGGCCAAGGCAGGCCAGGGCTATGGGAGCTTAGCTTCCTCCATCACCGGGGGCAACCCAAGCCTCCTGCCCTCTCCAGCTCCATGGCTGCCACCATTTTTGTTGGGATTTATTTATCTTCTATAAATTAAAATTTTGTAGCCTTGAGTGGAGGCCTGGACCCATCAGAGTGTGTGGAAAGCTTGGCTTCCTCCACTGCCAGGGAAACCCAAGCCTCCTGCTATCTCCATGGCTGCAGCCATCTTGGTTGGGTTAATTTGCATACTCGCTCCTGATCGGCTAGTGAGCATGGCTTGTGAGTATAGTGGAGTAATGGTTAATTTGCACATTACTCTTTTATTAGATAGTATTAGAACAAAACAAGTTTTACATGCTCCTCAGAGGAAGATCCAGGTTTTGAATGACCTGAAGCTTATAAACTTTGGGGAGAAGGCTCTCTTTTTTTTCAGGGTAAAATTATGAAACAAAATTGCTAGGGCCCTTTTGAGACCCCTAGAAAAAGCTGTGGGATTGAAAGGCTCTAATGCTTACTTTTCTTTAATGTGTTTCAAGGTAGATCTACCTCTGGTGTTATAAAAATGTAAAACTGAAGCAATACATTTATCACAACCAGCACCCTATCATGTGCCCCATAGATAAACATCCAGAGAAAAACAGCCAGAATCCAGATCAGATCAGTCCCCAATAAGAGTTCCACCAACATGGGCTCAGAGATGCTGAGTATGGCAAATCACCCTCCCCCAACACTTCCCCCCAATTACCAGAATAAAAAGCAACAAGATCAGTAACCAATTTAAAGTGAGAATCACCTGGAATTGGTGGCCTACCAGGAGAATGAAACCATTATGCTTATTGAAAATAATTTCCAAATCTGGGAAGAGCCGAACACAAGAACAGAAACTCTGAAATACATTATATGAAAAGCTAAAGTTGGCGACAATGCAACCTACCCAGAATGACAGCCCCGCTGACACTTACAATAGTACTTAACTCTATGCCAGCAACAGTCCTAACTAATTTATGTCCATTTACTCCTGACAAAAACCTGTGGGGGAAATAATATTACTTGCCCCAGTTTAAAGATGAGAGAAATGAGGCACAGAGGGAGATTAAGTAACTTGTCCATGGTCACAGCTAATAAGCAACAAGTTTGGAACTTGAACCCACGCAATCTGGCTCCAGGACACAGTGTCCACTCTCTAACTCACAGAAGTTCTACTAACTCAGAGGTGGACCTTAGACTACAAATGAAGTTCCCTATAATGAAGAAGGAACAGGAAACAGATGAAAAGCTGGTTCTCAAGCCTCAAGGAAAACTTTATCTCATCCACTGGATGTTGGTCTTGTTTCCTACAGACATTTTAGTCATAACACGTATCCTTAGAAAGTGATTGCTGAAAATAAAGAAATTACCCTGTTTTTTAAAACTTATGAATAACATATTTGATTTTTAGCATCAATCTACTCAGCTTTTTCCAAGAAAATTCAACTCTCTACCATGTATTTTGATATTGTACTATAATCAATCAGGACTGAAAAAATCTGCCCAGCTGGCATGGCTCAGTGGTTGAGCATCAACCTATGAACCAGGAGGTCACAGTTCAATTCCTGGTCAGAAGACAGGCCTGGGATGCAGGTTCCCCAGAGTGAAACTGAAGGCAACTGATCAATGATTCTCACCATTGATGTTTCTTTCTCTCTCTCCTTCTCCCTTCTCTAAAATCAATAAAATATATTTGAAAAATAAATAAGTAAATAAATAAAAATCAGCTTACTTAACTATTTTTAAAAGTGCTAACCTAACTTACTAATATATTGTGGTAGATTTGTAAGGGTCTTTTTCACTGTGATGATATGCTCTACGGTTAGGATAGACCAGTGGTTGGCAAACCACAGCTCGCAAGCCACCTACGGCTCTTTAGCCCCTTGATTGTGGCTCTTCCACAAAATACCACAGCCTGGGCAAGTCTATTTTGAAGAAGTGGCATTAGAAGTTTAAGTTTAAAAAAAATTTGGCTCTCAAAAGAAATTTCCATCAATGTACTGTTGATATTTGATTCTGTTGACTAATGAGTTTGCTGACCACTGGGATAGATTATGAATGCAATAAAATCATCTTTGAATTACTTGTGAGTTTTCTCTGTCACAAATCACTTAACATATCTATGAAATGAATTTTTGTTCCTATTACTTAACCAAAATCACTTTGAAGTTCTTAAGAGTTTCAAGCTAAGTATAACACTTTTTCAACTTCTTTCATAGAAGCATTCATAGAGAAATTTTCCTTCCATGGGTCTCTTTTCTGCACAACTCCAGCTGACTGAAATGCACAAGGCTCCCACACCTCGCAGGGGTACAATGAGGGCAAAACAAGCACCAATGAAAAACTGTTACGGGTGCTCTTTTCAAGTCAGCGAAGGGAAGGAGGAAGGAAACACATGCATAGAGGTGGTCAGTGAAGCTACTGTTTAAGGAAGTCCCCTTTGCGGGAAGTAGCAGAGTGTGGTTTAACAGCACTCTAGCCAGCAAGATAAGACATTTTGCTTCATCTAGTCAAATGGCACATGTGTCACTGCGGAGAAGGAGCCTGACTGTCCCTCAGTGTCTCCACTTGTAAAGTATGAGTTGGACAAATTTGATGGTTATCCACTTTATAGAGATGCTAAGGAGAACAGCATGGCAAGTATGTGTGCAAAACCCTATACTTTTGTGAAACCTATGCGATGGAAAATTTAAGAACAGAAGGAAACCTTGACACCCTGTAGATGTAACCACCCACGTTACACCTGATAACCCAAGGGCCACTGAAGTTAGAGTCCGAAGTAATCCAGAAATTCATATGCACGTGCAAACAGCAGTGGCACCTAAGGATTAGCAGGCCCCCTCACAAAAGAATAGATGCAGCATAAAGAAAGTCTGCTGAACCCATGAACTATGGCTTAATCAGACTGTACACTTAACAAAGCCAGAATCACTCATGTTTTAATTCCTTATCTTAGCATACTGTGTGTATACTCATTAAATCTTTGTGGTACAAATGATGAATAGGCTAAACCAATTGAGTCCTATATGACAAGTAAAAGTGTATAGACTCTCTTCTGTCAGGAAAGATAAGTATAGCTATAGATGATAGATGTAGATATATAGAATAGACATAGATACAGACACATATATATATATATATATATATATATATATATATATATATATATATCCCTCTAAAAGGAGTAAATTTACCATGCTACAATCTCACTAGCAGAAACTTACATCTACCCTTGTTACGTTTTGTAGTGGCAAATAAAAGTAAGGAACGGCTATACCTACATGATTACTTAGAATAAAGGTAGAATGAAAGAAGTTTTCTCATAAAATAGGATAATGGGGAGAAAATTTCTTTCCCATAATCCATTAAAATCCACTAGAGATTTCAATAAAGTCTCTTACATAATTTCACTTAACAAAAAAAAGTTATATTGCATATATTTTGTGCAATTTTTCATTTCAGATGATACCAATGTGGAAGCATGCAAATATTAGACACAGTTCTCTAAGAATAAAAATAAAAAGGTACATGAAGAACTATGGTAAAAAGACAGTAATAAAAAGGCAGTTTTAATTCCCTGAGATAGTTATCATCAAACTTAAGTATTTATCTCAGAAAGATAGTATATTTACAAAACCCAAAGGCTAATGATGGCGGACATTATCCTAAAAGTCATAGAATTAATTGCTGAATAGCGCAGGTGCTTCTAAGCTCCCTCTGCAGATAATTCTCTACATATATATGGCCACCGCCAACCAGTGGCTAAGAGTTAGAGCGTCCTAAACAGTTTTGAAAACAACTCAAAATGGAGTTCCACTTTCTCAAATTGTTGTGTGATTTCTTCTGACAGTTCATATCTTGATTATTTATAATATCCAATTTTAATTATGGGGAGAGGTTAATACTAATAAATACCAAATAAAATCACAGTTGTATTTCTAAGTGTAGATAAAGCATCTCCTCAAAAAGTAAAATGGCTGGTTTGGCTCAGTGGTTAGAGTGTCAGCTCATGGACCAAAGGGCCATCGGTTCAATTCCCAGTCAAGGGCATGTTCTTCAGGTGCAGGTTTGATCTTCAGCCCCGGTCAGGATGCATGTGGGAGGAAGCCAGTTGCTGTGTCTCTTTTAAATCAATGTTTCTGTCTCTCCCATCCTCCCTCCCTTCCACTCTCTCTCTACAGGTCAATGGAAAAATATATCCTCCGGTGAAGATTAAAAAAATAAAATAAAATAGAGAAAAACTGCATGGGAAATCACTATCGCAAGATCTTTTTGCTTAGTCAAATACTAACTGATCATCACCATTTTAATTATCACCAACAAAAACTGTTGGAGGCCTAATAAGTGCAAGGTATTGTGTGATGTGTTTAAATTATGAGGCAACAGCCGAAACCGGTTTGGCTCAGTGGATAGAGCATCGGCCTGCGGGCTGAAGGGTCCCGGGTCAAAGGCATGTACCTTGGTTGCAGGCACATTCCCAGTGGGGGTCGTGCAGGAGGCAGCTGATTGATGTCTCTCTCTCAGACACATCCCCAGTAAGGGGTATGTGGGAGACAGCTGATGGATGTTTCTCTCTCATCGATGTTTCTAACTCTCTATCCCTCTCCTTTCCTCTCTGTAAGAAATCAATAAAAATATATTTTAAAAAATAAATAAATAAATTATGAGGCAACAACCTTGGCCCTCATGATTATTATGTAATTGGTAAGAAGAAAAAACAATAAGAATAATACATCAATTTAACAGTAATTCACAAAAAGCAAGGCATTTACCACCAGAGAGATGGGAAGGGTTTCCCACTTAAGAAGACTTGTGATGGAGATTGTGTAAATGGAGGAGAGAAGAACTGTTAGTCACAGCAAGAGCAAAGCTTCAAAAGCAGAAAAGTAACAAGTATTTTAAGCAAAGGGGTCTGAACAGACACTAGGTGGTGTTCATTCAGTGAATAATCGTATTATTTAAGCTGTATAAGTGCCCTTGCCTTCTTGGGCAACCAAACACATCCATTCCAGAACCAAGGCAGTGCAATCAGAAGCTGATACAAAATCATTTGGGTCTGAGTTTCGATCCAGCCTTACCAACCAACCAGCTTACTGGGTGACCTGGGCAAAATAGCTCCTTATCCTTATTTTCCAGAAGGGAAACTTTTGGAGGTTCATTCTTTAAAGTTCTTTCAAGCTCTAAAATTCTATTATTCTTTTTCTGTATTACTAATAAAATCACTTAACTATCAATTATCAGTTATATAAATCTCTATAGGTCTAGAGCAGAACAGGTCCCGAAACACACCAAGTTCCCTTTCACACCAGGGCCTTTGCACATGCTGTTTTCTCTGAATCGAAAGGGCTTTCTCTGCCCATCATTGCTCATACACCAATGTTTCTCTATGAGGAGGTCTTCCCCAACCCCTCCCAACCTCCACCATCCCCCAAATCTACATAATCTAGACTTTTCTACCAAAGCTTCCTCCATTCATACAAATTTGGTCTCTTTTTTAACTGTCCCTCAAGAAAAAGCTAACAAATGTATCCTCATCAACAAACACTTTAATAGAAAATAATTACAGAAGTAGCTTCAAAGATTTCTAAGAATTCCCAGCCCAGTAGCATGATGCAATAGAGAGAGAAATAAAACTTGGGTTACAAAATTCATTATGTCAAACATAGTTATTTTTTACAAAAAAAAAAAAAAATTTGCAAGCCTAGCCAGCGTGACTCAGAGGTGGAGTGTCAACCTATGAAACAGGAGGTCACAGTTTGATTCAGGGCACATGACCACTCATGAGATAGTTGGCATTTTATAGCATGCAACAAAAGACAGCATTTCTTCCTTACATTTCTCTTCCTCTCACCACTGACATTTAAAAACTTTATGTCTTGACCAACTAAATGCAATGGGTGATCAGGGATTAGATCCTCAACTTGGCAAGGGGAGGAAGTTGAGAAACAGCAGAAAATAAATGAAATTTGACTACAGACTCAACAATAGTATCATATTAGTGTTTACAGTCTTGATTTTGATCATTATACTGTGATTATAAAAGAGAATGGTCTTGGTCTTAGGCAATACATAATGACCAATAAAATGATAAAAGGGGCAACATCTACAAGTTACTCTCAAATTGTTCAGAAAATAACATACATAGAGAGAAACAGAGACAAAGAGAATGATAGAGCAAACTGGACAAAACCATAGGCAAATTTGTAAATCTGAGTCCAGGTTACTTGAGAATTTCTTCTACTATTCTTGCAACTTTTTCAAAGTTTGAAACTACAGCAAAATATGAAGTTCTTAAAAAATTTTTTCAGAGTCTGGATGGAAGGAATGGTACCCTCCCACGCACCCACCTTCCATCTTTAGTAGGTTTCTGCTTCCTAGAGAGAAAAAACACAGTAAAATGTTACGAAATGAAAATGAATAAATTGGTAAATTAAGAGGATGGGTCAGATCCTAGTAAATGATTAATTATGAGGAAGTTCATATCCAGGACAGTAGATTAAGAAGGCAAATATGGCCGAGACTGGTTTGGCTCAGTTGATAGAGTGTCGGCCTGCAGACTGAAGGGTCCCAGGTTCGATTCCGGTTGGGGGCATGTACCTTGCTTGCGGGCACATCTCCACTGTGGGGCATGCAGGAGGCGGCTGATCGATGTCTCTCTCTCATCGATGTTTCTGACTTTCTATCTCTCTTCCTTCCTCTCTGTAAAAAATCAATAAAATATATTTTTTAAAAAAAAGAAGGCAGATATGAATCAGAAAAAGAGACATAAGAAAGGAAATTGAGACACAAGAGAGGAAGTCAATACTACCTTATTTCAGAAACAAAGAAATTCAACTGCCTACAAGAAATTGAGTTTTCAGCCTGGCCAAGTAGCTCATTTGGTTAGAGCATTGTCCAGATATGCCAAGGTTTCAGGTTCCATCGATGGTCAAGCACATAAAAGAAGCAATCAATGAATGCATAGATAAGTGGAACAAGTCGATGTTTCTCTCTCTCTCAAATCAATCAATAAAATTTTTTTAAATAATGAAAGGGTAATATGCCAATTAGGCCAGGAGACCTTCTGGGAGACCTTCCAGACATCCTTCCGGACAAAGCCATGGTGGTGGGGCCAAGACAGAGGCAGTTAGGGACAATCAGGCCACGAAGAGAGGGCAGTTGGGGGTGATCAGGCCAGTGGAGGAGGGGGAACAGTTGGAGGTGAGCAGGCTGGCAGACAAAATGGTTAGGGACAATCAGGCAGGGAAGCAGGTGAGCAGTTAGGAGCCAGAGGTCCCATATTTAGAGAGTGATTTTTGACTGCCAATCCCTGTGGGATTGGGCCTAAACCAGCACTCAGACATCCTCTGACAGGTCCCAGACTGGAGAGGGTGCAGGCCAGGCTGAAGGACCACCCCATGCACGAATTTGGTGCACTAGGCCGCTAGTTTAAATAATAAAAGAAAAAATTTCTGGGATAATAGAGTTGAGAATTTTCAGAGCCAAAAAAAAGTTTCCTTGTACAATAAGCACTGTACTGTCTCTATTGAGTATTTAGAGCTGTATCACTTTTTACAAGCTACTGAACTACCTGGTAACCTAAAGTGTGATGCAAATGCTTCCAATTTCTCTATAGTAAATAAAAGAAACTTTTCCCACCCCACAGCCATTCTCCAGAATCAGAGGAAGTGCTGAAAGATACACATCTTCAGGTATGATTACAAGGGTCCTGGAAACCTATGCTTCCCACTGGGAGGTCTATGTCGTGTAAGGATACACCCGGGAGAGAAACATGCGATCACCCCAGGACTTTAGGAGGCTCTTATCTCTATATCACAGTCTCCCAGCTCCCAGGGCTGATCAAGAAAACCATCCTCTATGACCCAGAAGACCCCACAGAAATATGAGAGTTTCCCCAGGATGTTTAAGAGACTCAGGTCACATCATACTCATAACTAATTGCCTCAACCATCCTGTCAATTATCCTGGATAAAAGACTAAAATTTTAAGCATCTCATTATAAACAATGTTCGATTTCAGTACAGCTGGAATGAAATGGTAAGGGATGTACTGATGGCATTATGGAAAAAGCAATGAACTTAGAGACAGAATATAAAGGTTCAAATTCTGGCTCTTCCACTTACTTGCAGTGTGACAACCTTTCTGATTATCATGGTTCATGTTGTATAGTATGTTTAGGATGAACATGCCCTGCCTCTATCTAAAATTATGGTCTCTCCATCTCTCCTTCTATCCAACCAGCCCTCCTGCCGAGTACCCACTGTGCCCTGGGCCCTCAGAAATGCAAACATAAATAAGCTGTGAACCCTGCCCTCAAAGAGCTTAAAGTCCAATGAAGGACGCAGATATGTAAATAAAGTCTGACAACCGAAATGCCATGAAAAAAGTATTTACAGGGCCTAGAGGATTGAAGTGGGGTGTGGATTCAACCTTTACTGGAAAAGAAATAGGAAAGGCTTCAGAGGAGGTGACCAGTGAGCTGAGTCAGGAAAGATGAGCACTTGCCAGGCACTCAACAAGTTTTGGTGGCTAAAAGAGACAGGGGATGGAGAGATAAGTCCTGGCAGGAAGGTAGAGAAGGATATCACGCCAAGTAGTCTGAACAATACCAGTATTAACAAAGGCACCACGAGAAAGGGCAATTGCAGGAATATGGCTGAGGCCGGAGGAGGAGGGTTGGCAATTAGAAAATTGCATTATGCACCTTGTATTCCAAGCTAAGGAGTTTTAACTTGATCCTAAAGATACAAAGCTACAGGTTTTCAATATTTCTCTGAAAACTCTGTAAATAAAAGATAAATATTCAAGAGTGGAATCAGGTACAGCAGTAACCCACCTAAAAGAATGGGATGGGGAGCTACATTAAAGTTGTAAAAAGGTAAGGAGAATTCATAGATGGGATGAGTGCTAGGATTGAAGCAGAGATGACAAAGGAGGAGTTCAGAGTATAAAGAGATAGAAAATATATATAAAAGTAATTTCTAAACTATACACTGAGTGGCCAGATTGTTATGATCTCTGAATGCATAATAATCTGGCCACTCAGTGTATATATGAAAATTATCCCCTCGACGAGGAGTTCGACCAGCAGGCAGGCCAGCCAACCACCCATGTCCCCTCCTTCTGGCCAGGCTGGCCGGACCCCACCCATGCACTGGGCCTCATACACACATACACACACACACACACACAATCACACACACATACATAATAATCTGGCCACTCAGTGTATATAAAAATTGAAGAGCACTGTTTTACAGTGTCCAAGTAGATAGAAGCAGAGCTAGGACAAAAACCCTGTCTAGTGTTAATGTTCTTCTATTGCAAAGAAAATTTTAAAAATTAATTTTTAAATGGGCCTAGGGGATTGAAGTGGGGTGTGGATTCTACCTTTAGTGGAAAAGAAATAGGAAAGGCTTCCGAGGAGGTGGGGAGTGAGCTGAGTCAGGAAAGATGAGCACTTGCCAAGCACTCAACAAGTTTTTGGTGGCTAAAAGAGACAGTGGATGGAGAGACAGATCCTGGCAGGAAGGTAGAGAAGGATATCACGCCAAGTAGTCTGAACAATACCAGTATTAACAAAGGTAATTCGTTAATCAAATTACAATCATGGCATTTTGGTTGTCTGACTTTATTGACATATCTGCGTCCTTCATTGGACTTTAAGCTCTTTGAGGGCAGGGTTCACAGCTTATTTATCTTTGCATTTCTGAGGGCCCAGTGCACAGTGGGTACTCGGTAGGAGGGCTGGCTGGATGAAAGTAATAAAAATATGCTTGTTTTTAAAATACAACTCTACCTGTATTATAGAAAGATTTTAACAGATTTTTTTTCCACTGTTTGGAAAAAAAGAGTGGTTTCAAAGATAGACTTTGAAGAAAACAGCCCTGTAATTCATTAGGTATATGATCTTGTACAAGCTTTTAAACTCATTTTTTAAATGAAGATACTAATAATACAATTTAGCATTCTTTTGAGGGGAAAAGTAATGCATGTAAAGTATTTAGCACAGTGTCTGGCATATATTTGGTGCTCAAAAATTTTTATCAGTATTACTACTGATTTGCAAAAAGAGTTAACATAGCGGGCCTAGGAGACTGCTATCTTGGGAAAGGCCTGCTTACAAGGTTGGCCCTTGGCTTAAGCTTGAACTCTGGGAGGGCCCTGCCATTCTGAGCACCTATATGAATAGCTCACTGAGCCCACACTATTTGTGCCAACAATATGTTTAAGCTGAACACCTGCTTTCCTTCTGGGGTCTTGAGTGTTGGTACATGCTAGGCAGAGGTACCTACCTGATCAGCCTCCAGTGAAAACCTTGGCTACTGAGTGTCTAACGAGCTTTCGGTTAACACCATTTCCTAACTGTCACAATTCGGTGCTGGAGGAACTATGCACCCCTTTGTGACTCCATTGAGAAAGAACTCTCACAATCTTATGCCTGGTTTCCTCCAGACTTGCCCCATTTGCCTTTTACTTTTGCCGATTTTGCTTTGTCTTCTTTCACTGCAATAAACCAAATAAACTGTATGTGAGAGTACAACTATATGCTGAGTGCTGTGAGTTCTCCTATCAAATCATCGCACCTGGAGGTGGCCTTCGTGATCCGACACAACTCGTCCCCCCTACTCAGCGACTTTATAAACTATTTGCCAGTTCCCATACTGGAGCAGCATTAGAGAAAACACACCAACCAAATTAATAGTACCTAAGTCCAGTTATAAAAAGTGCCTGATTTCTTGGCTAGCAATTGTCGTAGATTCACTCACTACCTGAAATTTTTTTATTCCACATCGCAACATAGAGAGATCTCTCCACCCATTGATTTCTCGCCATTATTTAGTGGCCTTTTTCCTGGTTAATCCCCAGCCCTGTGCTCCCCTAGATTCCCTCGTAATACCATACAAAGCGTCTCCTGAAGGGTCAGATCATCTGACCTACTCGTCATTGAGTTCCCTGAGCAGAATGCAGGATCACTTATGAAACCCCTTTGTTCTGTGTTATTATGAGTAAGATCAAACAACATAAATTGCCCGGAAGATCAATTACCAGTTCATTAGAATATGCAGAAATGTGAGCTAATTGTGAGTAATAACAACAAGGAGGGCACACCAAAGAGTGGCCCGTCACGGAAGACTGAAACACAGGTTTTCCAATATCAGAGTTAGAAGGTACGGCTTGCCTGAATTTCCACCACCGAGAAAAGAATTTCCCAGCATACTCCCAAAACACAATAAGCTGTACTTAACAGGAAGAATTGCAATAAAAGCTTATGGCCATCGTACTGAAGAAGAGAGGGCAGAGGTCTGTGCCACTTTATGATGAATCGATACAGACACAGTTTTCTAGATGTTAAAGAAGACTTTCATATGTAATACAGTAACTTATGGGAAAGAGCCATGTATACAATATACTTAATGAATTCCATAAGGATTTAATTTGTTTTCATTAACAGATTAATTTAGTAGGCTGATATAAAATGTTTATCCATATATACCAAACCCATAATTAATGAACTTGGGAATAATTTATATCCACATCCTAAACTTTTATCTTTCAAATCCAAATAACATATTATTACCTTTATTTCATTATTAACTTCATTAACCTAAAGCTTAATTCATAAGATTGGCAGCAGTATTACAAAGTAGTAACGACAGAAATCAGCAAAGCACATTTTGATTGTCTCCTACCTCTGCTCGACCTTCATAGTAGGTTAACATGGACTTCGTTAGCACAAAAAGTCTCTCTTTGTAGTTTAAGGGCGATGTCTTCTTTCTCTGCTGTGACCTTTTAATAAGTATCTCTTCTAGAATAGTGTTAAAATTCATCTCGGTCTTCTGATCTCTCCTTCTCCTGCCATTGAAGATTCCAGTATTCTAAAGAAAACGAACAGTTGAAATAAAATGTGACATTTTAATTTTCCAAGGATGTTGTCATTTCAAATCACCAAAACAGCCTTTATCCTCCCCACACCCAGAGCCAATAAATGTTTTATTCTACACACCTGGACTGAGAATGCCAGGTCACAAAAGCTCAACCTCCATTCCACCCCAGCCTCATTCTCTTCATTCACATCCAGCATTTTATAGAAAACCTAATCAAGGTTTGCCATGATGATGATTCTCTCCTTTGTACCTCCCCAGCATCCCTTAGCTATCTGGCACACTCTTCTGCTATTTGATTGCAAGGAAACAAACATCTCAGATGGAAAAGTACAATTCATCACCTGCATGGCTGATTTAAGCTTCTATTTGAATAGCCTCAGGGTCTTAGTACACAAAATGGACAAGCACACAGATAAGGTAAATGTCTGAACAAAGTGAATTACCACAGTGATGGGTATGGTTCAAACTCCAGCTCTGACAAGGACGCAATTTTTTTTTAACATATATTTTATTGATTTTTTACAGAGAGGAAGGGAGAGGGATAGAAAGTCAGAAACATGGATGAGAGAGAGACATCGATCAGCCGTCTCCTGCACGCCCCACACTGGAAATGTGCCCGCAAGCAAGGTACATGCCCCCGACCGGAATCAAACCCGGGACCTTTCAGTCCGCAGGCCGACGCTCTATTCACTGAGCCAAACCGGTCTCGGCAGGACGCAATTTTGATCAAACACCCTCATCACCAGAACCACGAGGATGTTCTCTTGTGTTTACACTACCACATTCCACCTTTCTCTACTCAACCACCAGGGAAAAGGAAATCCAGTCATAGCTAACCTACTCAGCCCATATTTGGAGCCCCTCGTCCAGACTAAGCCTTCTAATATTCAACAAAATTTCACTATCTGAAAACTCAGGATACTTAGAAAAGGCCTGACTATTCTTACTTAAGACGAGTTGAATTGGTAACAGCTACTTCTCCCCTTCCTTCACCACAACTTTTTAAGACATCACTGTACATCAAACCATAAATGCAATGGAAGCGGGTGAGCAGCGACTTATTGAACCAGGAAGTCATGGTTCAATTCCCAGTCAGGGGTCAGAGCACATGCCCAGGTTGCAGGCTCAATCCCCAGTAGGGTGTGTGCAGGAAGCAGCCAATCAATGATTCGCTCTCATCATTGACATTTCTCTCTGAAATCAATAAAAACATATATATATATATTTAAAAAAAAACCTAAAGGGTTACTTGAGACCACAGCCAGAGACTTGACACTGAGTTAGCCACTGAGGAATTCCACCATCGTCACACCCAACCTGATACCTCAGAAGCACCCTTGCAACTCCCTAGTATTGCTCTGTTGTCATCCAATTACGCTCTTCCATTCTCCACTTGGTTACTTCACACCAGCTAACCCTGTGTGTCAGTTCCTTCCTTTATAAAACATGGAGGTCAATACCATAAGTTATTGTGAGGTTTAATGAGATGTGGAAAGAACTTAGTTACTTTGAAAACAGTATACAAATGTTTATCATTATTTTTTTAATTCCACTGCTCTTTTCCTAGCTCAGAGCATTACACTCTGGACCATAATAGGAGCTTTCCAACTAATCTTCCTTTCCCGGGGCTCTTGCCTCATGTTATTCACACTACATACCCCTCATTCCCATTGGATCAGTCTTCAAAGACACCACTTTGATCATTCAATAGAAAACCTCAATGCCTCCCTCAATGTCTCCTCAAAGCTTCCCTCTCACCTGCAGGATAAAGTCAAAACTCCTTAGTTTGACACTGGAATGTCTAGAATCTGGCTACAACCTAACATCAAATTGTTATTTCTATTGTTCCACATATATTCCACACCCAGTCAAAATACTTGGCTTTCAATCCCTAGCCTAAAGACCCCTCTCTCCCTATGAAAGCTTCCCTACCTCAAAATACACTTTCTTGATGAAGCCTTTCATGATGACTCAAATTAATTAAAAACCTAATTCAGCCCTAGCTGGTTTGACTCATTGGATGGAGTACTGGCCTGCAGACTGGAAGGTCCCAGGTTTGATTCTAGCCAAGGGCATGTACCTTAGTTGCAAGATCCTCAGCTCCAGTGTGGGGCACATGTGAGAGGCAACCAATCAATGAGCCTCTCAAACATCAATGTTTCTCTCTCCCTCTCCCTTTCACTCTCTCTAAAAATCAATGGAAAAATATCCTCAGGTGAGAATTAATAACAAAAAACCCTCCCAATTCACGTACCTCACTCATCATAGAGCTCATCATAATCTTCCATGTTATATATTAATTGATGTACATATTTGAATTTTTACCTAGATTTTAACATATTAAAGAAATAGTTCTCAACCTTAAGTATTCTATCTAATAAAGAGGGGGTATGAAAATTGACCGTCACTCCATCACAAATATGATAGCACCCATAGCCACAGGATGGTGGCACCCAGTCCCCTCAGCCTGCCAGAGTCCCCCAGTCCTGGAGGCCAGTAAGTGGGTGGCAGAGCTGGACTGCCTCCAGGTGGGTCTGGTTGCGTCACTTGCCTGCTGCTGGAATCCCCCAGTCCTTTCAGTCCTACCAGCGGTGGTGAGCAGGCAAGCGGGCCCTACAGACAGCAGACAGCAGGGCCTGCTTGCCTGCTACCATTGGAGACAGGTCGGGCTGAGGGACCCATCTCCAATCTCTCTGCATGACTTTTGTGCACCAGGACTCTAGTATATTAGAAAAACCTAAGATGTTCTTTTTTTTTTTAATCCTTGCTGGTGGATATTTTTTTTCCATTGATTTTCTAGAGAGTAGAAGTGAGGGGGAGAGACAGAGAAAGAGAGAAACATCAATATGAGAGGATACGTCGATGAGTTGCCTCCCCCCTGGCAGGCCCCCATCGAAGCAGGGATGGATCTTGCAACCAAGAAATGTGCCCTTGACAGGGAATCAAACCCACAACCCTTCAGTCTGAGGGCTAATGCTTTAACCACAGAGCCAATCCAGCTAGGTCAGGAGATTTTCTTTTTAATATACATGTCCAGGACCCAAATATTTTTATTCAGTTGTTCTGGGGTGATACCCAGGGCATCATAATTTAATGTTCAAGTAGATTTGAGAGTCACTATCTTAAAGAAAGAGCTTGGGCTCTTCCACTAACTCTTTATACCATTTTTGGTGTTTACAGCAGCCTCTCAGTAAGTAGTTGGATAAAAGACGTATTAACCCATTACCTAAACTAAGATGAAAAATCAGGAAAAAGCTCTTGTTCCTTTGCATCTAAGTTGGTCTTATTCTAAATTAAAATTTTGGTGCTCTCTTTCCCTTTTTCCCCCTGAGAAGCTGCTGATCTGTAAATATCACATCATTGGAAGTTATCTTTTCATCTTTGTTCAGCACATCTTTAACACAGGGTGAAAACAATTTACAAAAATTGACTGAAAGAGAAAAGCAAGCTATGCCCTGGAAAACAGGCCATCTGCAAATGTGTAATTCCCAGCGCAGTGGGTAACACTATGGTTACCAAACGGAAGATTTTTGGAAGTCCTTAAGGATAAGTCGGGTTTGGCTCTTCTGCAGCTCTAGAGGCAAAAGGTCTCAACACTCAGGACAGGTAATTGTACAAGCTTAAAAGTACGTTTCATAGAAAGGACTGGAATTCAAAGTGGCGATCATCAAAGGCAATATAGGATGATGAAGAAAATTCCCAAAGGAAACTGATTTCCAATCCAAAATTCTATACTCAGCCAAACTAGCAATACAGTGACAAGAGAATAAAGACATCTTTCAAATATGCTTAAAAATGCTTACCTCCTATTCAGCCTTCTCAAAAAGCCACTTGAGGATGTACTCTACCAAAATAAAGAAGTAAGCCACAAAATACATGGAAGACAGGAAACAAAGGTTCCACACAAAAGAAAGGTAAGGAGACGCTCCCAGATAATGCTCAAGAGAAAACCTAAGATGACATTGAGCAGCAGGCCAACAGAGCAACTAGGCCAAATTAGATCAAGTTAGAAGGAGTTTTTTTTCAGGAGATTAAAGGTATTGAGAGAAGATCTACAGTTAATCAGTAAGACTTTGCCAATTTAAAAAAAATAAACAGTTCTCTAAAGAAGACAGGATTATTTTCCTCTGTTTTGGGGGTTTTTTTTACAGTGTTAATAGACTTTTACAGGAGAATGGAGAGCATATACCTTTCCACTGCCATCTTCCAATAATTTTCTGATTTTCAGGGCAAACATTTTTATTTAAAAAAAAAATTTTTTTTTGTACCATCACTCTCTAAGTAACCTACTTGTGTTGCTACTTCTTGGTTTTTCAATTTTAGGTATGCTCCATTGACTTCCTACTAGTACTGTGAAGGATAGAAGTCTTTCACAATATACCCCACACACAAGCACATTTCCTGTACTCACTTACCCTCAATATATTTACATGAGCAATAAAATTACTATTTTTTGTTTACATTATTATGATGTTCTAGATCAGCAGTCACCAACCAGTGGTCTGTGGATCACTGGTGGTCCATGAGGTCTGAAAAGATTAGCGACTGCTGTTCTAGATGTATTCCACAGAGCTGAACTCTGTAGAACACTGTGATTATCTTTCCTTTTCTGCAAAATTCTTTATTTTCCCTGGAATTGATTTATTTTATTTTTTATATTTGTAATTAAAGCGTTATTACAACACAGCCATACTCAGTCATTTACATATTGTCTGTAACTGCTTTCACACTACAATGGCAGCAGTGAGTAGCTGGAACAGAGACCATAAGGTCTGAAAGATCTTTTTTTTTTCTTTTTTTTTTTATTGTTGACACTATTACAGATGTTCCCATCTTCCCCACTTTTGCCTGCTTGCACCCGGCCCCCACTGCCCTCCCCTTCTGCTGGCCATCACCACACTGTTGTCTGGTTTATGACAAGAAATAATAAATGCTGGCAAAGGAACCCTTGTTCACTATTGGTGGGACTGTAAATTAGTGCAGCCACTATGGAAAATAGTATGGAGGTTCCTCATAAAAATTAAGATTAGCATTACCATATGACCCAGCAGTCCCTCTCAGGTATATACTAGTATACCTGAAAAACTTAAAAACACTAACTTGAAGAAATTATGCAGCCCTATGTTCATTGCAGCATTATTTATAATAGCCAAGATATAAAAACAATCTGAGTATTCATCAATGGATGAATGGATAAAAAAAGATGTGATATATGTACACAATGGAATATTATGCAGCCATAAAAAATAACAAAATCTTACCATTTGCAATAGCAAGGATAGACATTGAGGGAATTAAGCTAAGTGAAATAAGTCAGAGACAAAAAGAAAAATACCATATGATATAACTTTTATATGTGAGTTCTTTAAAAAAAAATACAAGCTCATAGACAGAGACAGGGGTTAAAGGGTGGGCAAACTGGGTAAAGGAGGTCAAAAGGTACCAATTTCCAATAACAAAACAAGTAAGTCCTGGGAATGTGATGTACAGCATGGTGATTGTAGTTGATAATACTATACTGCATATTTGAAAGTTGCTGAGAATAAATCTTAACATATTGTGGTGAT
>PVJN01017467.1:0-40558 GCA_004026805.1 Lasiurus borealis
GTTGTGGAAAACTTAGAGTGGACCTGAAGATATTTTCCTTGTGGATCCACAGGGGTAGGTCAATTAAAGTATCATTGAGAAGTTTTAAAAATTATTCTGCTAAACTTAGTATACCGTATTTTGCAAAACTGATAAAGTTAGAATGTCATTTATCTTACATGAATGCAAATATAAACTTATATATGTTTCAGGTAGTTGTGCTGTATGGAGAATATTCCAAATTATTATCTTGAAGCCGAGTGTTATTAAAGATTTTATCACTGAATTCTTGTCAAAATGAAGGCATCAATTTTGGAAAATATAAAATCAAATATATAAACAAAATTAAAGGAAAATAAAAATATCTATGATAGAAGAAAATCGGGGATTGGAGAAGTAACTGAGAACTTTATTCTTGGATACAAACTTCAATCAGCTAATTGCAGCATGGTAGTCAAGTCACTTTTACATGTCCAAATAATGTTTTAAATGACCACAAAAATGAGACACTGTTTCCAACTTAATGAACTTACAGCCTGTGATGAAGATCCTGAAGGATATAGAGAAGAAGAGCAGAAAAACAGAAATTCAGAGACCCAGGAAAAAGAATGGAAATTACAGTCTTGAAATGCCACATAAATAAGGCAATGCTGTAATAACATGGAAGTTTCAGGCCCACAATTTCTACCAGTGGTCATTTTAGATAGCCTTGGAGACTTGAAATTCTATTAGCAAAGGCTCAGGAATGAAAAAGGAGGCTCAGAGATGCTGACCTATGGATTAAGATCCACAGAAGAATTGAGCTCAGGGAGTTAAGTAGTCAAGAAATCAGATTCTGAACATCAAGACATAGAGATTAAAATTTGACTTCTAAGTATGGGTGGAACTGATTTAACTCTGAGCTATGCCTCTATAGAATATAGGAATATGGATTAAGTCAGCTACTTTGCTTATATAACATCACATAGTTCTTGTCTTTTAAACAAAGAGGTGGGCCCTAGCTTGTCTGGCTCAGTGGATAGAGCGTCCTGCAGAATGGAGTTTGATTCTGGTCAAGGGCACATGCCTGGGTTGTGGACTTGATCCCCAGTAGAGGGTATGCAGGAGGCAACCAGTCAATGAGTCTCATCATTGATGTTTCTATCTCTCCCTCTCCCTTCCTCTCTGAAATCAATAAAAAATATATATTTAAACAAAAAAATGGGTAAGGCAAACAGAACAATGAGAATGGTATTTATGTTAAAGACTATGTTATGGACTTCAATTGCAACAGATGAGCAGAGAGTAAAATAAAATATTCAAGCACTTCCTACTGAAAAAAAAGATGTAAGTTGACTTGTTCTTTCAGGGACCTTCAAAGACCTCACTGTGTGTGTGTGTGTGTGTGTGTGTGTGTGTGTGTGTGTGTGTGCTGCATGGCTCTGAAGTAAAGTTGGCTTACCCACCTATACCTGTGTGACCATAGGTCCTGGCAGCTAATTTCTCTGTGTCTTTGACTATACATGTGCCACATAAGAATAATAACATCTCACTTAGAACTTCCTATTATGACTAATGAGATAACACCTAATAGTTGTTAGTAAGGTGCTTTACAGTATTTAGTGTAAAATACTGGCCAAAGCTCTTTTTAAGAATAAAATTGTGAGAATATAATTGCATTGATTACCCCAGGGAAAGAGTCCATTTAGGCAGATATGACTCAACTATAGGGATTATCGGGAAGTGACTCTAGTAATGCTTATTACAATGATTCTCTCCTGATTCAAGTTAGACTATCACAAATTCAACAAAATGATGCAGTGTAAGCCGAAGCCAAGAGGAACAGCTAAATTCCCACAAAGGTGTTGGAATAAGCAAATATTAACCTTTTATTTTTTCCTTATGTGGGAAATTCTGAGGCTTCAAGCCTAAGAACTGCTAGCATAGAAGCAAATAGGAAAATTATCAATAAGCCAGGCCAATGTGGTATATAGTAGAAGATAGTCTATAGGTCACAGAATTGGTGTTGTAAGTAGGACCTTAGGGCAGTAAGCAGGACAGTGTAAAAACAGGAGTGAGAGACTAGTAAGTTTAGAAGTGAAAATTTAGGACCATTTTTCACAAAACAGAAATTCTTTTAGGAGAATAAGAGAATTGACCCATCCAAACTAAAGCTCCCAGTATATTTGATACTCTCACTGTCTTAGTTCAAAACATACATTTTTACTGATAAAATTTTATTCCTTTTTTGCAGTCCCTATAGTGACATATGTTCGCTTTATTTTAATATGATGATAGAGGAACTTCAAGGCTGTTTGTTAAAATACTTTAATATATTATTTAATTCTTTGCAGTAATGCATAGATTCTATTTTTTTAAATATATTTTTTATTGATTTTTACAGAGAGGAAGGGAGAGGGATAGAGAGCCAGAAATATTGATGAGAGAGAGACATCAATCAGCTGCCTCCGCACGCCCCTCACTGGGGATGTGCCCACAAACCAGGTACATGCCCTTGACTTGAATCGAACCTGGGACCTTTGAGTCTGCAGGCCGATGTTCTATCCACTGAGCCAAACCGGTTTTGGCAGATTCTATATTAATGTAACTATTGGCATTGCTAGTTTTACTAAACTAGTTTAAGTGTGGTTTACTTTTATATATTTAATGGGCAAATATTCTCAAGGTAGAAAAATGCCATTTAGAAAAAGGGCTGGGAAGGGAAGAGCTAATTTTTGTGTCATTTGTGACAGAAATTAATTATTAATGCTGATCAAATAACTGTGTACTTCACTAAAAACATTAGAAGTATATAAATTATTATGTGTTTCCACCTAGTCACATTTTAATTTTCTTTTTATAATTTTAATTTTCTGTTCAATACTCTGAATTCGAAGTTAAACTTACTGTACCTAAATTTCTAATATCTGGTAGCAATGTGACTTTAAATTGAATTACTTAATATCTCTATGCCTCTGTTTTCTAATCAGTAAAGTATCTACTTCAAATAGTTCTTATGAAGATTAAATGAGATATTAGATGTGAACTAATTAGAAGAATGCCTGGCACATAATATTCACACAATAAATGTTGGATATTATTAGTTTAGCAATCAAAAGGACCAAATTCTCTTGTAATGGGATTAAATATTTTTCACAATTTTCTCATGGCATTGTAATACAATTTATGGAGCCAAGGCATAATGAAACTTGACTAAACTTCATGGCTTACTTAGATTTTCCTTGAATTGTATTTAAAATTTCATACCTTATTGTAGCTGCTGCCATATTACTGAGTATCATAAAACGTTTCTCATTTTTATATCTTACTATTATCCATTTATAAATTCTGTCCTACCTTGGAGATCTTGCAGGTTCAATTCCAGACCACTGCAATAGTAAAGTAAAGACTACAATAAAGCAAGTTCCAGGAATTTTTCAGTTTCCCAGTGCATATAAAAGTTACATTTATACTAAATTGTAGTCTATTTAGTGTGAAATAGCATTGTATCTAAAAAAGGTACATACCCTTATTCTAAAAAGCCTTATTGCTAAAAAATGCTAACCATCATCTGAGCCTTTAGCAGGTTATATTCTTTGTTTTATTGTTGGGGGTCTTGCCTTAATGGTGATGGCTGCTGCCTGACTAAGGTAGTGTTTGCTGAAGGTTGTGAAGGCTCTGGCCATTTCTTAAAATAAAAAAGTGAAGCCTGCTGCATCTATTGACTCTTCCTTTCACAAAGGATTTCTTGTTTGGATGTGGTCCTGTTTGACAGCATTTTACTCACAGTAAAACTTCTTTCAAAATTGGAGTCAGTCTTTCCAAACCCTGCCACTGCTTTATCAACTAAGTTTATGTCATATTCTAAATCCTTTGTTGTCATTGCAACTATCATCATAGCATCAAGAGTATATTCCATCTCAAAAAAAAACAACACTTTTTTATTTCATTCTTAAGAAGCAACTCCTATTCTGTTCAAGTTGTGACTGTTGCAATTCAGTCACTTCTTCATGCTCTACTTTTAATTAGAGTTCTCTTTTTTTTTTTAAAATATATTTTATTGATTTTTTACAGAGAGGAAGGGAGATAGAAAGTCAGAAACATCGATGAGAGAGAGATATCGATCAGCCGCCTCCTGCACGCCCCACAGTGGAGATGTGCCCGCAAGCAAGGTACATGCCCCCAACCGGAATCGAACCTGGGAACTTTCAGTCTGCAAGCCGACGCTCTATCCACTGTGCCAAACCGGTCTCCACTAATTAGAGTTCTCTTGCTATTTCTACTGCTGCATTTACTTTCTTCACTGAAGTCTTGAATTCCTCAAAATCATCAATGAGGATTAGAAACAACTTCTTCCTAACTCCTGTTAAATTTGATATTTTGACTGTTTTCCATGAATCAGGTACTTAATGGCATCTAGAATGATGAGTCCTTTGCAGTAAGTTTGCATTTTACTTTGCTCAGATCACCAGATACTATCTATAAGCTCCAGCCTTATGAAAGGCATTTCTTAAATAAGACATGAAAAACCGAAATTGCTCTCCCAATCTGGGAGCTCTCAGAGGATATCCTACTGATGGGGAGTGGGCCTAAGCTGCAGTCTGGTCTCCCTTTGTGGGAGGTGACCAGGCTGATCAGGGGAAGGCACCAGTCCACTCACCCCACTGCTGCAGCCACTGCCAGTCACCACAGCCACCAAGGTGTTTTCATCAACACAGACTTCAGTCCCTTCACCATGAAAAAATGACAACTTTCTTTAGGCATTTTCAAGATGTGCCTTTCATAGGATATGACATTTCTTTCTTTCTTTTTATCCTCACCTGAGGATATGTTTCCAATGACTTTCAGAGAATGTGGAAGAGAAAGGGAAAGACAGAGAGAAACATCAAAATGAGAGGAACACTTTGATTGGTTGCTTCCTGCATGAGCCCTGACCTGGGCCCCAGCCAGGGAGGAACCTGCAACCTAGGTACATGCCCTTCATCAGAATTGAACCCACACCCTGCAATCGGCAGGCTGAGGCTCTGTCCACTGAGCAAAACCGGCTAGGGCAGGATATGACATTTCTGAGCCCTCTAGTAGCGGCCCTTCGTTTTTCTCCAGGAGTGGGGTGGAAAAAACCTAGATCACCTTTGTGAATACTTATTATCCAAGTTACTAAGAATATTACCAGTGGCATGCAGGGAGCTTAGCCAATGAGCAGTCAGAAAAGGTGTTTCCTCTGTAGTTCACACCAATTGCCGGCTGGGCCTTGCCCAGGCCTGAAACCTCTGGCCAACACTTGAGGCGTGGGCAGGGGACCCCCATCTCCCTCCAATCACCGGCTCTGCCCCTGCCCCCTCAGCTCTGGTTGCAGGCCTGGCCCTGCCCAGGAGCTCCCTAGCTCAGGCCCTTCCTAGGCTGCTCAGGGTCCATGGGGGGCCTACCTCAGAGTGACCTGGGTGCCAGGATGTTCCTGGGACCTATGCTCTGGGTGCCAACGTATGCAAATTAATCTCCATCTTTGCTGGGTTGTTTTGCATACTCACTCTGATTGGCTATGGGCATAGTGGAGGTACGGTCTATTTATATGTTTGTCTATTATTCTAAGATTGTTATTATTACTATATTTATGTTATTAGCTCTTACTTTAAAAACAATTGGTAAATTCTATTATCTCTAAAGTGATAACAAGATAGAGGAATCTCTAAACTATAAAAAATTTAAAATATATGTATACTTTATTTTTTCTTACATATCCTATTTGTAAAACAGTCCAATTATTATTATAGTGCTAACCTAGTTATGTGTGGTAAGCAGAAGTACCTGGGAGATGGTGCACATCTGTGTGATAGCAGCATGTCTCGGCTGACATTAAAGCATGCCAACTGAAGGCTATCACTTTTACCACCTGAGAAGTGTTCTAATTAACCCAAAATGCAGAGCCTACAGTGGCCACCCCATTACTGCCCTTGAGAGAAACAGTTGGGTCCTTAGATTTATTAGCCAGCAAATTGCTGACTATCGATTCCAAAACACCAACTGTGCCTTCCATTTGAAAGTTTAACTATGTTATAACATTCACAATTTTTGTCTTAAATGTGTTAACAGGTTAATGGGATATTTATTCAGGGACAAGGAATTTACTAGTATAGTGTTCAGCCTTTGCTTTTGACATTTTATTGGGCAGACAAAATGAGTAAATATTATTTCAACTGTACAATTGCATCTAAAATATTTATAGTGATACAGTGGTAACTTCACTTTATTGCTATTTTCAATGATCCATACTATGGAACTCTTTTATAGAAGAGATCTTGGAAATGTTTAGAAGTCAGTAGCTAAATCCTTACCTTTGAATGGGAAGCAACATGCTTCTACTTTGATACTGGATTATTTAGTATAATGAATTCAGTTGTGTGAACGGTTTTAAATTTATTTGAGGATCAGGAAAACCTGGAAATGGTAGTACTGAGTATAAACCTCAGAGATAAGTAAAAACGTGGACAATGTACATAGGATAAAATAATCAGAGAAATGTATAATGATTTAAGTGGCAAATCTGTTGTGATGATGTTGTGAACATTGTGGGTTCTCGTATTTTTTCCAGATTCAGCATTAAGTTATACATGAGTAGCCATGTGAAAGCTACCTACTTTATCTTCTGAGCAAAATATAGGTCCTTTCCCTCTGGGTTCCTGTCCTAACCTAAAAAGAATGTAGTTATGTAGTAGCTCAAATGAAAAGATCAGTAGTTCTTTTGGAAGATAAAGTGTGGTTTTGGTTGTTGTTGTTGGTGGTAGTAGTGTGTGTGTGTTTAAAAATCTGTTAAAACTAGAGGCCTGGTGCACGAAATTCATGTATGAGGGGAGAGGTGTCCTTCAGTCCACCTATACCCTCTTCAATCCAGGACCTGTTGAGGGATGTCTGACTGCCCTTTTATGCCCAATCCTACTGGGATCACAATCCAGGATTGCTGGCTCCCAACTGCTCGCTTGCCTGCCTTCCTGATTACTCCTCACTGCTTCTGCCTGCCAGCCTGATCACCCCCTAACCACTCCCCTCCTAGCCAGATTGATGCCTAACTGCTCCCCTGCCTGAATGTTTTCTCCTAACTGTCCTTTCCTGCAGGCCTGGTCAACTCCAACTGCTCTCCCCTTCAGGCCTTGGTCCCTCCAACTGCTCTCCCTTGCTGGTCTGATTGCCCCCAACTGCCCTCCTTTAAAGGCCTGGTATCTCCCAACTGCCCTCTCCTGCTGGCCATCTTGTGGTGATCATCTTATGTCCACATGGACATAAGATGTTGTGTGTTGGAGCGGTGGTCAATTTGCATATTACTCTTTTATTAGATATGATAGAGGCCTGGTGCCTGGATGGAGCCAAGCTGGTTTTCCATGAAGGATGTCCTGGATCAGGGAGGCAGTTCTTTTGGGGTGTGGAGTAGCCTGGGTGACGGGCCTGTGATGGTTTGCAGGCCGGCCACACCTCCCAGCAACCCAAGCAGAGGCCCTGGTGTCTGGAATTTATTTATCATCTGTAATTGAAACTCTGTAGCCTTGAGCAGAGCCAAGCCTCCTGCTTGCTCTGTGACTGGCTACAGACATTTTTGTTGGGATTTATTTTATCTTCTCTAATTGAAACTTTGTAGCCTTGACTGGAGGCGTGGGCCCACCAGGGTATGCAGCAAGCTAGGCTTCTTCCATTGCCAAAGAAACCCAAGCCCCCTGCTTGCTCTGGCTGCAGCCATCTTGGTTTGGTTAATTTGCAACTCGCTCCTGATTAGCTTGTGCGTGAGGCTTGTGGGTATAGCAGTATAGCAGAGTGATGGTTAATTTGCATATTACTCTTTTATTAGATAGGACTCCATTCCCAAGTGGGATGGTAGTGAAAAAAGAAATCACTGTCTTATCTAATAATAGACAAATATGTAAATTGTACCTCCCTGACACCCACAGCAAATCAGGAGTGAGTATGCAAATTTAACCCAACAAAGATGGTGGGCCTGTCAGCAGGCTGAGCAGCCAGGCACAGGGCAGGTGTCCCTGGGACCCGAACTGCTTCAAGCCTGTGGCTAGTGCACATGCGTAGTGGCACCAAATGGCCAGGATCCCTGGTCGCCAGTGGAGTGTCTGGTTCTGTCAGCCCTGCCTAGGGGTGGCTGGAATTCGCAGTCCTTTTCATTTGTGCAGCTTCTGGACTGGAAGCAGAAACCAAGAGTGCAGGGAGAACCAGGAATGGTGGGAATCATAGTTCTGGTGGCAGACGTGTTGCAGGATGTCCCAGACACTAGAGCAAAGTGAGCCTGGAGCAAGTTACTGTTGAGGGTGGGGGATGGAAGGAAAGCAAAGGTAAGAGACATAAGTAAAGTCACAATGTCGAGGAAAAATTAAAGGGAAGATATCTTGCAACTTCTAGGAAATCTCCATTAATGGAGCAAAGAAAAAAGAAAGACCTCTATTATTCTGTGAGCACCAAAACAAACTGCATTGGGGTCTCAGACAATTCACTCATATGACTGCAAAGATAGACAGAAACTCCCGGATTGGAGAGGGATCGCCTGAGGGCTCCCAGATTGGAGAAGGTGCAGGTTGGGCTGAGGGACCCACCCCCTGTGCATGAATCTTCATGCACCAGGCCCCTAGTGGTAGTATAAAATTCTTGTTCTAAATTTCACTGTGCTATAAAATACTAGTAGGTATATCTGCCCACTGAACACCCAAAATGTGGCTCCAAGTTGAGATGTACCATTAGTTTAAAAATCTACAATGGATTTCAAGGACCTAGTGTGAAGTAAAGGATGAAAAATATCTCATAAATAATTTTCCATGTATATTACTATTGATGCCATAATATTTTGGGTTAAATAATACATGTTATTCAAATGAGTTTTTTTGTTTTTACTTACTTTTTTGAAGTGGCTTCCAGAAAAGTTAAAATTACTTATTTGGTTCACATATTTCTATTGCAAGGTTTATTTACAAAGTTTTTTTTCTCTATTATTCCTAAAGGAGCTTAGGGCTGATAACCTGTCTATGTTCCCTCTCAATTTCTTTCTATTCTAAAAGTTTATAGAACCCTTTTGATATTAAATAAGGAACTAAACATTTAGAATGTGTAAGATATAGGAATAAAGCATGCAAGTTATGTATAGAAATAATGCTGTAAGTCCCATTCCCTGATGTGAATGACATATTGAGATTATTACCAAAAATGGTCCAAGGATGTGTTCCAGATATAAAGGACAAGCCTGGCATCCATACTCATAGGCCAGATGGCACATTTTTAGATTAAACTATAAAATGTCTAAACATGCTCTGCAGAATGTATGAAAAAGAAAGAAAGCTAGAATTCAGAAATCATCAATAAAACATCCCCTTCAAAAAGAAGAACCTGCTGTAAGTGGAATCTTCAGGGGTATTTCTGACAATCACTGTACATCTGAGAGAAGGCTAAGAAATCATTGACAACATTGAAAATTGCTATGACATCAATTCATTATTTTTAAAATTGATTTACACACAAAAAATAAAAACAAGAGCAAGATACATGCACCTACAAATAGAATTAGACATTTATCCTGACTTTGTGTTATGATCTGCATGTCAAAGTAACAGCAAATTGACAAGGGAAATAATAAAAGAATAAATTCAGAAGAAATGACAGAATAAGAATAATAACCACAGTGAGCTGCAAACATTTCTATAGTGATCCACCATGTCATTTCCAACGATACCTTATAGATGTGCACTTCAAGGAGTCTATTTCTGCACTCTTAGAATTCAGCTATGTGACTTGCTTTGATCAATAAGCATACAGTGACTATCATGTTGTGACAGTTTTGAGCCTATACCTCATGAGATTTTGTGTCCTTTGGTTCTTACCTTTTGAACCCTGAACCATCACATGAGCAAGCCTAACTTAGCCTGCTGGATAATTAACTCATGTCATCTTACAGTGGCCAGCTGTAGTCAACCTGCCAGCTGAACTGAAATTCAGGAGCTTGCCCAGCTGAGATCCACAGTACTTATCCCAGGAGAACACACAGCTAACCGGAGGCTGATGAGCAATAATAAATGGCTATTGTTTTAAGCAACTTAGTTTTGGGGTGGCTTGTTAAGCAGCAATAGATGATTGATTCAACAACCACTTGGGAACTGCTAATGAGATAAAGAGTCAGGGAAATGATTACTAAATTATTTAAAAACCATAGATGTACAATAAAAATGATGCCAGAAATAACTTCTTAAATGTAGGTAGGAATGATACTTTGTGCAGTTATAAATGAAAGCACTAATATTAATGACATAAATACAAATTTGGAAGGATTATCTGAGGCAATGTGATTTAAATGTGTTTGTACTTCAGGAGGAGAATAAATATAGTTAAAACTTTAGACTTTAATACGTTAAGAAGTCATATAAAATTCCCAGAGCATAAATAAAATATAAAGTACCTCAGAATAAATAGCCCAAATATAAATTCAAAGTATTTATGAAAAAATACAAAGCTGTATTGAATAAAAGAACTTCTAACGAAGGACGTGTAGTATATTCATGAAGACTTTTACAAAATAAAAAAAAAATCTAATTTACTTACAAATTGACAGTTCTAATAATCACATGATTCAATAGCTAATTTGTTTACATATGGAAGTTATAAATGAATGTAGAGGAACAAGGTTAGCTAAGATATCCTCTTATCCAATGAAGAGGGAATATGCTAATTGACCACCCCCCTCACAAAGATGGCAGTGCCCACAGCCAATAAGGAGGGAATATGTTAATTGACTGCTATGGTGGCTGGCCATCCAATGCCCGAGGCACAGGCAAGTTTCAGATGGTGGCTGCTCAGCTGCCCAGGGCTGCCCAAGGCTCAGGTAACAGGGCTGACCAGGCTTGTGCTGCTGGCAGTAGCAGCAGAAGAGGTGTGATGGAAGCATCACCTTTTCCCAATCGCTAGATCACCTACTGCCCCTGAGGGCTCCCGAACTGTGAGAGGGGGCAGACCAGGCTGAGGGACACCCCCCTTCCAGTGCACGGATTTTCATGCACCGGGCCTCTAGCTTATTACATGAAGAAAGAGGAAATGGACCTTTCCATTTGAAATTTTGAAACTTCTTATAAAGCAACAATAATCAAGAGAGTGTGGTGGTATTTGTACAAAGAGAGATTAGACCATTCAGCCATGCATTCCACACAAATAGGTCCACTTTGTAAACATTAGAGGAGGCACTGAAGACAGGAAAGGGGATATATTGTTTAAACAATATAAGATGCTAGAGGCCAGGTCCCTCAGCCTGGCCTACACCCTCTCACAATCCAGGATTCCACAGGGGAAGTTGGATTGCTGGTTTTGGCTCAATTCCCATAGGCCAAACCCAGAAACCTCACTGATGCAAAAATCTGTGCACTGGGCCTCGGTAAGCATATACAATCTTTGGTTAATCTCTTCCTACCCTCCACCCTCTCCCTTTCCCTCTGAGATTCATCAGTCTGTTCCATGTTTCCAGGCCTGTGCATTGAGCATCTGCCCCCTGGTGGTCAGTGCATGTAATTGCTAATAGTCGAACAGTTGCTTAGGCTTTTACTAGCATATATATATAGATATGACAACTATGAAAATGGGGCAGGAAATTATTTCTAAACAAAATACACTCAGGAAGATATAAAGGAAAGTGCTGATAAATTTGACTACTTCAAAAGTTACTTCTGTTTATTAAAAGAAGCCCTAAAGAAAATGAAATGACAAACTGAAAGGAAATTTTCAATCATCTAAAAAGACTAATATCCAGCATATATTCAGTATCAAAGACTAAAATCAAAACCAGCAAAACAAAAAGACAAAAATAGCATTTGTACAAAAGACATCCAGGCATTTTATTAAAGGTAAAATATGACTGATCAATAAATACATGGAAAAATGCTGATACCCAATTTCAATCAGGAGACTTCATCAGATATACCAAACCCCACCATCAAAACCAATTCCAACTGTGAGTTATTTTCATCTGTAAAACTTATTTGCATTTAATACTTTGTACATAAAAAACAGCATGTATATCCTAGCCAGTTTGGTGCAGTGTTTAGAACTCAAATCAAGGACTGAAGGGTACTGGGTTAGCAATTCTGGTCAAGGACACATCTTGGTTGCCTCATGAGGTAGGCAACCATTCAGTGTGTCTCTCTTACATCCATGTTTCTCTCTGTGTGTCTCTTCCTCTCAATTTCACTCTCTCTAAAAGTTGATGGAAAAATATCCTCAGGAAAGGATTAATTTAAAAAAATATGGCCCCTATTTTTAAAAATAGCTATGTATATAAGTATAAATACTAGCTAATGTACCTATATTTTTAAACTTTTGCATGTATAATATGGCCCCTATTTTTTAAAATAGCTATGTATATAGGTATAAATACTAGTTAATGTACCTATATTTTAAAACTTTTTCATATATATGCCAAAGAGACCCGGTGCATGAAATTCATGCATAGGGGGCAGGGAGGTGTCCCTCAGCCCCGCCTGCACCCTCTCCACTATGGGATTCCTCCAGGGATGTCCGACTGCCCGTTTAGGCCCGATCCTACCGGGCAGTCAGATATCCCTCTCACAATCCAGTACTGCTGGCTCTCAACTGCTTGCTTACCTGCCCTCCTAATTGCCCCTAACCACCCCCTGCCTGCCAAATTGATTACACCCTAACCACTCTCCTGCCAGCCTAATTGATGCCTAACTGCTACCCTGCAAGCCTGTTTGGCCCTAACTGCCCTCCCCTGAAGGCCTGGTTTCTCCCCACCCTCAACTGCTCTCCCCTGCAGGCCTGGGTCCCAGCCAACTGCCCTTCCCTGCAGGCCCAGTCACCCCCAACTTCCCTCCTCTGCTGGACTGTCATCCCTAATTGCCCTCCCCTGCAGGCTTGATCACCCCCAACTGCCCTCCATTGCAGGCCTGGTCCCTCTCAACTGGCCTCTTTTGCTGGCCATCTTGTGGTGGCCATCTTGTGTCCACATGAGGGCAGCCATCTTTGACAACATGGGGGAAGCCATCTTGTGTGTTGGAGTGGTGGTCAACTTGCATATTACTCTTTTATTAAATAGGATAGAGGCCTGGTGCATGGGTGGGGGCCAGCTGGTTTGCCCTTAAGGGTGTCCCATTCAGGGTGAGTGTTTCCTTGGGGCATGGAGCAGCCTGGGTGAGGGGCCTGTGGTGGTTTGCAGGCTGGTCAAACCCCTCAATGAGCCAAGCAGAGGCCCTGGTGTCTGGGATTTATTTATCTTCTACAACTGAAACTTTGTAGCCTGGAGCAGAGCCAAGCCTTCTACTTGCTCCATGGCCACAGCCATTTCTGTTGGGATTTATTTCTCTTCTATAATTGAAACTTTGTAGCCTTAAGCAGAGGCTAAGGCAGGCCAGGGCTGTGGAAAGCTTGGCTTCCTCCATCACTAAGGAAACCCAAGCCTCCCTCCTGCTCTCTCCATGGCCACAGCCAACTTGGTTGGGGTTAATTTGCATACTTGATCCTGATTGGTTGGTGGGTGTGGCTTGTTGTGTAGCAGAAGCATGGTCAATTTGCATATTTCTCTTTTATTAGATAGGCTAAATATTTGGTGGAAGGAGGGTTACCTGAAGCAATATGATTTGCCATGTATATATTCATACCTATTTATTTAAATTAACTGTAAAAATAATTTGCACAAGGAAACTTGGTAGATTTATGTTAGAATACTCTGTAGTCTATGTCCTTAATTTTTTAATTTCTTTAGTTTTATCTAGATGGTTGGATAGAATATCTTCTGCATTTCTGAACTCTGAGGGAAAAATAGCTATATTTTATCAGACTACCAATAGAGAATACACAAATCACCAGTATTTATCATATAAATATGGTTTAATGAGTCCATATGATATTCTTTTACACAGATCCTCTTCATACCATTTCTGAAATCAAAGACATTACTTTGTAAGCTCTCACACAGTATATCAGAGTCTTTACATGTTTTGTTTTCTTTTTGGTATTCCTCTATTCATTTTCTGTGTGTGCTGAATTTCAATGTTGCCTTTAAGTCTGTACTCAAATAACAGGTATTCTCTGAAGATTTTCCTAACTTTATCAGATGAATTAGTCATCTCTCCTTTTTACAACTGAAAAACTTTGTACTTACCTCCTTTGACTGCAATGAGATGTGTGAAGTAGCTAACAAATAGTCCTCAATCATGATAATTATCTTTTGTTTTCTCTACTATGGTACTTGTTTCCCATTACTACTGTGTTATAATGTCTTTTTGTCTTGCTCTACTATCACCTCTTTTTTAAAAAAATATAGTTTTATTGATATCTTAGGGGGAAGGAGAGACAGATAGAAACATCAATGATGAGAGAGAATCATTGATCGGCTGCCTCCTGCAACCCCCCACCCCCACTGGGGATCGAGCCCACAACCCAGGCATGTACCCTGACTGGGAATCAAACCATGACCTCCTGGTTCATAGTTCGATGCTCATCCACTGAGTCACGCCGACTGGGTCTACTGTCACCTCTTAATGTGTCTTTCTAATTTCAGTGCTTAGGATAGCACCTAACCCAAAGCTGATAATTTATTAAATATTTGCTCAAAATAAAAGAATTAATGAATTTATAGCGTTGAAAGAAGAAATATACAGAAGATAGACTACCTATGATAAATGACTATTTTGTGAAGAAATGCAATAGATATAAAATTTTATGTTAAAGTGCCTATCAGTAAAAGAATGGATTAAAAAAAGCTGTGGTACATTTACATGATGGAATACTATGCAACTATAAAAAAGAAGAGACTCTTACCTTTTGCAACAGTATGGATGGACTTGGAGATCATTATACTATGTGACATAACTCAGCTAGAGTGAGACAAATACCATATGATCCCACTTACATGCGGAATCAAATGAACAAAATAAATTAATAAACGAAATAGAACAAGAGGTGTGGATACCTGGAACAGACTGAGAGAGATCAGAGCAGAGGGGCATTCAGGGGACTGAATGAAAGAAGGTGAAGAGATTAACCCAAGAACATATATGCACAACACATAGACACAGACAACAGTACAGTGATGGCCAAAGGGATAGAAGGTGAGGCTGGGTGGAGGGGAGTTAAAAGAGGAGGAAATGGAGGACACCTGAATTAGTGTCAACAATAAAAAATACATAAATACATAAATCAAATAGCTTTTTATAAATATGTGAGTAACAGTGCATTGGGATGAATATTTTACAAGAAAATTGAGCCTACACTTTTTTAAGAATATGGGGTAAAGCAATCTGACTGTTGTGTTAATTCAATTCAACATTATTGGTAACTTACTATGTATATCACACTGTGTTGGTGTAATATTTTCAAAATTGAATAACGAATATGTCTTAAATATTTCCCTCAAGATGCAAAAGAAAGAAAAAATGAAGAAACAATAAATAGAAACAAAATACATTTTTTTTCTGTCATTCTCATCTATTTATTGGAACACAGAAGATGATCAAGGAATATAAAGAAAATCAGGCATGGATGTTTTCCTAAGGGAAATAGGATTAAAGGAATTACATTATTACATATGTGTACACATACATATGTTTATTATAGATGTGTATATGTATGTAATTCTATGTATGTATGTACCTATCTATGTATAGCTATCTGCTTAAAGTACATGAAAGTGTGTTTTTAAAAACATTTAGCAATTACATATTTTATTACATAATATGGATTTATTATTGTCAACTAAATATTGTATTGCTTGTATAAAGTAGAGAGAGAACTCTTTCAAATAGTGTTAACCCTATTAAAATACACAGATTGGATGCAAAAGACACCCTGATGTCAGAAATGATACGGTTAGATGGAAGATAGGATAAGTACTCTCTTTTCTCCACTGGAAAGGCAATGAATGAATTGCTCAAGTAATAAGGGTAGCTAATTCAACTAAAAAAACAATGCTCACATAAGTGTGGAATTAAAACTGTTTTCCTACCTACCTGTTGCTGTAAGTGAAAATGACTTTTCCATTTTTTTAAACATACATCATATGGTCAGGTGAGAAATGAGTGGCATTGCTTCTGCCACAGAGAATTCCATCAAGAATGAGGACTCACAGGAAGTCAGCACAAAGTGCAGGCTCTAAAGAGCCAGCTGATTAGAGTGGCTGAATCAATTCCTATAATGCCACTTCTTTCTGGTTCTTTTTATTATGCTTAGAAAATTCCACAAAGCATTATATAAATTAACCTACCAATGGCTACTCGCTTGACCCTACCCCATTTATGTATCTTCAGTGCCTAACTGAAGTGCCTAACTGAAGATAAATAAATGCAATTTTATTTATGAGCAGGAAGTAGATAAACCTTCCACCAAATCTCAAATAATAGATTAAGTCATTAAAGATAAGATAACCATAAATTTTAACTTGTTCAGAAAAGTTCTGGTCAAACCAATAGAATTATTAATAACACAGAATTATTAATAACATCCCCTTTTTATTTTCCAAAGTATTTGAGCAATAAATTATTTGGTCACTATATTTATAGATCTACTAGCTATTTCAGCAGTTTTGAAATATGTTTTAAGAAGTGAGTGAGGTTTCAATATATCATGACTAATTCAGAGGCATTCTTCCTGGTCTAATTAAAAGATTCCTACTACAAATATTTTTATGCATTATTATCAGATTAGTATTTCTGAATCAAAATCTTATCATTCCACTCTCCTGCTTATAAGGTATTAAAAACTCCACAAAACCAACAGGTTACGAGTTTAATTCTATTCTTTGCATGTGAAGATATTCATGATCTGATAATATCCAAATATCTCCTGCTCCATTCCTAACACTTCCCCCACACATATACTGAGTTCTAGACATGTGAAATTTGCAGATTTGTCAAGCATGCCTGTTTTTCATGTCTGTGTGATTTTACTCTTACTGATCCCTTTATCTGGAACTGACTTCAGTCTTTAAGTCCTTTCTATTCTTATCTTTTAAAACTTACTTGTAAAATCACTTTTTTTTTGTTCTGAGTTAACCATCTCCTCCTCCTTCACATAGTGGCATCATATACAAAATTCTAAATCTAGTACTTATAAATATGACTCACTTTAAAATTTATACTTCTTTATTCTAAACAGCAACTTGACGTACTATACATTATTTGTTATTCTCCAATTTTCCCAGGCTCAGTGAAATGTCTGACATATCAAATGCTTAATAACTAGTCCCCAAAATGAGTAATTTCTTTTATTCTACATTATCTTCCCTAATAATAGACAAACATGTAAACTGACCATACCTCCAGTATGCCCACAGCCAATCAAAGTGAGTAGTTTCCCAGCTGCTCCAGGTTCAGAGTGGCCAGATGGGGCAGAACCCTGGTATGAGAGGGAGGGCAGGGACGAAGGGTTCTATAGGAATGGAGTGCCACAGCGAAGACAAGACACCAAGATGAAGATGGCGGACTCTATCCAGAGCAAAGGACTGGGTCCTGGGTGCCAGAGCAAAACTGGTGCTAGAAGCCACGGGAAGGAAGGCCTATTGCATGAATCCCTTCATGCAACGGGCCTCTAGTAAATCATAATTAGCTCACAAAGGCAAACATACAAATGGCGATTATTCATTTTTAACCTGTTGAGTATTTGTTTCAATGACTTAAAAAAATAAAACAAACTAAAAAAATTTGTTTATAATTTTTGCTGCTCTTAGTCTATCACGAATATAGAGTATCCTAAATTTTAGTAACTTTTTTAGAATAAATGTGGATGAAGAAGCTAACTTCATAATGTGAGACAAATGAATTTTCTCTATAATCTCTAGAAGCATAGATGAAAAATGAACATTACTTACAAAAATTACATAGAAGGCAAATGTCCTTGGAATTAATCCTCAAAGAAAGGAGATAAGCAGTTTTTAAATGAGAAAGTGACATAAATAGGGAACTTTAAAAATAACTTTTATGACTATAAAAATTATATGAAAACATAAACAACTTCACAAATTTTTGAAAAAAATGATCAGAACTTCAAAAAAGTGCTGTTTATGCCTACTGAATTTTCAAATTAAGAATCAACAGTGATAAAAAAAGAACAAATAGTGATAACATACTGTCAGTTATGTGGTAAAACTGATGAAAAGTGCTAGTGCTGGGAAAAGTGGTACATCCTTCATTGAAAATATTATGGTAATGTACTTTAATATTAATAGAAATTTTAAAGTTTTCTCAATAATTCTACCTTTGAAAATGTATTTAAAAACACATATGAGACAATATAAAATAAGTAAGAATAAAGATATTCTTTAGGATATTTATAAAGTCTACTATATAAAAACATCTATAGAAAAGGCTATTAATTGTAGTGAATTAATTTTATAGGATGTAACAAAATCATTTTACTGTGCATTAAGACCATTTTAACTTGATTTGGGAGTAAAAGGAAACTGAGACATATAAACCTATTGATTTAAGCATGTATTGTACATTGTTGTTTTTTGTTGTTCTTTGTTTATTTGTTTTAAATATAATTTATTGATTCTTTATAGAGACAAAGGAAGAGGGATGGAGAGTTAGAAACATCCATGAGAGAGAGACATCGATCAGCTGCCTCCTGCATGCCCCCCTCTGGGGATGTGCCCGCAATCAAGGTGCATGCCCTTGACCAGAATCGAACCTGGGACCTTTCAGGCCACAGGCCAACGCTCTATCCAATGAGACAAACCGGTACATTGTTTTTTATCAAAGAGCATATGTATTAGTTTCCTACTGCTGGTGTAACAAATTACCAAAACTTAGTGGCTAAAACAAATTAGTATGGTATAGTTCTGGAAATCTGAAGCCCAAGATGAGTGTCAGTGGGTTGAAATCAATGTGATCTTCAATAACCTTACTGTGAAGATAATAAATTTGCCTTGACAGAGTATAAAGTAATGGGAATACCAAGAGAAGTAGTAGAGTGACTGGGTCATAATTAGTGAGGACAAAATGCTTTCTGAGTAGGTAACAGTTGAGGTGAGAACTGAAGCAAGAGCAGGGACCTGCCAGGCTAGAGAACAAGGAAATACCTTTCAAGCAGTATTTGCAGGATGTACAAACGCTTGATTTGGGAAAGTACATGATGGTCCAAGCATCTGTTATGGTTTAGGAATGTAAAACTGTCCCATCTGACCTCTAAAGTCTGTAACTTAAATACAGTATGACCTTATTATGACATATCCATAGCTCAGCTGTCCAAGATTCTATTTATGGCTCTTACCTTATCTATTTTTATATATAGACCTAGCACACTATTTTTATGCCATAGTTATTAGGCCATTAGTAGGTCAGAAAATCAGTGTATTTGTTGTAAATATCATGATTTTAATAAAATAGGAATATTAGAAAATAATAGCATAATTATAATTATGGTTGCTTAATATCTCTGTTAGATGGCTATGTGTATATGTATGTACACATACTTACATGTTTTTATTGGATTATGATGTAAAATATAAATTGTTCTATTTATGGCCACTGTCAAAAAAGTTTAAGAGCCATTATTTTGGCATCCATGTATGAACAATGATAGTTCTTCAGAAAAGAAATTGAATCACATCAGTAGATTTCTGCAGTTGATTAGCTTAGCCTTATGTGCATTTAAGGGATATATTTTGAAGCAACTTAATCTATTTTATCACTATAAGATGAAAATATTATGCTTTTCATGATATAAGGAGGTTATTATATTTATACTATAGCCTATGTGAAATATTTTTATTTGGTGTCTTTAAAGGTCATATTTCTGAGTAATTTTTAATTAATATTGTAGTCACTGAAATATTCATTTTTACCCCATGTGACTTCTAAAAATCTTAGGTCCAAGTTTGTATAATTTATATCAGGAGTGTAACATTTCATGATATTTTGTCTTAAGTTCTTACTATATCATCTAATATTCTATTTAATTATATTTTTGTTTTAGTTTTCTTACCAATTTAAAATTATCTTATCTTACCATTTTGCAACTTGATAAAGTATTTTGTAGAGTTGTTATAATGGAAACTAATGTCATAAAGATACATATTATAGAAGAGAGTTACCTGCTTTCAATGTTGTTGTTGTTTTTTCATCTACCCTGGTACCCTGTAGGCCAGAAGATACAGGATTTTCCATCAGAGCACAATATCTTCAAGTTAAAATTATTGAATAAATGAACAGTACCAGTATAGCAAGATTTACAAAATACCTTCTCTTTTAATTGAGTGACATAAATTTATTATTTTTATTTGATAAAATAAATAATTAGTGAATATCTGAAATTAGGCTTAAACCAAGCTATTTTTGTCTCAGATGTGGTGATTGTTGTTTTTTTTTCTAAATTTGCCTGTGTGTGCATGCATATGTGTAGATACTGCTCAAGTTACAATAAACTATTGTTATGCAGGCATTAATTTTTTGCACCTACAAATTAAAATTGTATTGAAAAAATGATGTACCCTTCTGCTAAGTACATATTTTAAGATCCTATTTATGATATATTGTTCCATTTAATGCATACATTTAAAAAATATTTTTGACTAATCTCATTCTGTTTCAATGTCAAGCAAGCTTTTGCCTTCCTTTCCAGCACCTCTAACAAGTCATATATATAACAATGTGATTATACCTCTTATTAGAAGTCCTTAATATCTCATTACATTTTGACCTTATGGTTCCTGACGGTTGCATTATATTTTCTGTCACTGCACAATTTATATCTCTTCTGACCATTATTTTTAGATTCTTTCTCACGATCACTATGACAGATGAAAACACAAATATAAAGTTAAATTCTGTAGAGCATAGGTTGAAAAACAGATGTGTTGTCATATTTATGGAAGTTATGTTCTTTTTAAAAAATAATTCTTTATATTGAAAGTATTACCTATGTCCCCTTCTTTCCCCCATTGACCCTCTCCGGCCATTCCCCACCCTCTGTCCCAGGCCTTCAGCAGCCTATTGTCTGTGGTATGACATTTATATTTTCTTGATCAATTTTAACATTATGTGGAAATGAACATGGCTGAACATTATGGGGCTGATGGAGCTATTATGCATGTTAATTTAAACATTGCTAATTTAATATTTGGCTTAGAGTGCCTTGTTACTTATTAGTTGATGGGACATAGCTCTCATATTAGCCAGCATGTTAAGATACAGAAATATTCTATGTCTGTCTTTATCTATTCATCTGCCTTATTTTTTAGTTGAGAAATATTTGGCTATTTTATCTTGGTAAATAACTAACTTGTTCATATTTCAAGATAATTTTGAAATAGGGGGAAGAACTTTTTTGCCTTAATATACCTGATTCCTAGATGGATCGGCAACATAGCTATAACATTCACTGTTGAAAATATTAAAACGATTACAGTCCAAATAACTTATTTATAAATGTTTAAGTGATAATTTTAAGCACATAACCGTAATGATCATTTTCCTTAGCGGGCAGGGAAAAAGGCTCTTCTTGACGGGGAGAGTATGTGTGAAAATTTTAATCTCCCCCTTTTATAAGACTTGTGTTCACTGAGCTTTATTTCATTCGCTGCTTTTACGACTTTCACTGAGAGGGTTTACGAAGTATTTGCCATTGGCACATGCTTGCTAGTTCCCCAGCATGTATGGAGGTACAAAATAACACTTCCAACCTTTAAGACCAATCACTTGGATAAATACCACAGATGCCAAATTTCTCTAGCAGGTGCTAAATTGCTGCTAGTGGATCACCTTGGGATATGATGAAGATCAATGGAGCACTCTGCATTTTCCCACTATTCCACAATTACTGCAGGAACACCTGTGCTAAACGAAGTGGTGCTAATGTGCCATAAACATCCTTACAATGCTCAAAGGACCTTCTAGTTTCCCACGTCAACTTGCTGAGCAGAGCCCTAACTTGATGCGGGTGTTTCACCTATCCTTGACTCACCACCACGCAGTGACGTAGCAGTGCCATCTCAGTGGAAGCTGCCTTTCTCCTCTCTTCATCCATATTTCATTTCTTTATTGCCTTATCTTATTCATTGTAACACTTCCATCCATTCCTATCAATATTTTTTATTTTTATTTTTTTGCTGTATGAGTGTTATATCTCCGTTTGCTTCAAATGAATTGTCTTCACCCCTTTGCTTTGGTATCAGAGACCTGGATTGCTGTCAGCAATGCTGGATGCTGTTAATGCTGGAGTTCCAGCATGTCCGTTTTTTTCAGCAAATTATTGTTTTGCACATGTCCGCCATGATAGGCAATATGGAGATTTTAAAGTTGACAATAATATGCCAAACGGAAATGCCTGCTAATGCATATGTGGGAGCTGTAGACCTGGCAACTGTTATCAATGTTTGGATTTTTTTTTTCTTTTACCAAATTTAAACATTAAAAAACAAATAGCCCCATGTGTATGTATATCAATGTGTTTATAACACCTATAGTTATTGTGAATTAGGCTTCTGCTATTTCTGTTATAGACCACTTTTAAGTTTTATTGAGATACAGTTCACATACCATGCAACACAGCATTTGAGAGTGTATAATACAGTCCTTTTAGTATAGTCTGAGGATTGTGTAACTGTTACTACAATCTAATTTTTGTTCCCTGAAAAAGAAATTTCTGTACATCCTACCAATCACTTCCTATTCTCCTCCAGCCTAGGCAACATCTCATCTGTTGTGCGTTACCATAGATCTTTTTTTTTATCTTTTCAGTATTTTAAAAATATTCTCTTTACTTTGCAGCAATTTTATGAGCTTACATGCAGATTACTTTATTTCCCCCCATGCAGTTCCTAGAATTCTGTAATTCATGACTTCAGATTCTTTGTCATTTTGCAAAAGCTATCTTCAGTTACTGTGTCTGTCCCACTTGCTCCCTTCTTAGGCTGTATCTATTTTACCACTAGTGTGTGTATACCTTTATATTGCTAATCTCAGAGACTGAGGTGGCTATAGCACATTTCATACAGATATTGTCACTGTACTTTATAGTTCACATTGTAGGCTTGAGATAATGTCTTATTTCTTACTAGGGGCCCGGTGCATGAAATTTGTGTATGGGTGTGGCCCCTAGGCCTGGCTGGCAATTGAAACGTGAGCGTTTGGTGTGGAAGGGCAGGTTTCAGCTGACCTTTGGGCCCTGGGTAGCACATGGGTCACCAAGCGCCTGGGTGCCCCCCTCTGCCTGAGTCACAACCCCTGAGTCCCCAGGCAGAGATGTGGTGAATATGCTGCATGGAAACCATGTGGACAGTGTGCTCTACCCTGGCTGGCCTCACAGACCAGTCTCTGCGGTCCCGGTGGCTGTGACTCAGCTCACCTGGAAGAGGCTGGGTGTGGAGCGGGCTACTCGTGGGTGCACAGCACCTGAGCATGGGGGCTTCCCCAGCACAAGAGCCCTGGCATCCCAGGGGAGTGTGGCAAAGGGAGTGAGCTCAGCGGACACCCTTTATTTTCACCACTCCGCTCCCATCACCCTCAGCCCCAGGTATCAGCAAGAGGTTGCAGCACGTGGTCAATGCCCACTGTGTTCTGCACTGCCTCCTGCCGATCAGCACATGCCACAGCAAGCAGTTGAACTCCCAGTCTCCCTGTCGAACTTCTGCTAAAACCACTGCCCGAGGGGGCAATTTGCATATTAGGCTTTTGTTATATAGGGTGGTTCATCTCTATCAGGACTAAGAGCAGAAATGGGCAAAGCAAGGAAACATTCTTAGAAACTTCAATTTATGTACACCAGGGTCCACTTTTAGGGATTTACTTGAATAACTTCCACAGAGTTTGCCACATTCACAGTGTTTGCCTCTCTCTCTAAAATTAACTCAAAGGGATCTCTATGAATATAGAGCAGTTCCAGCTTTCACCTCGATATTTTGCTTTTTTATTTGACTAGTGTTTCGGATCCCTTGTGATTTTCCATAGGAAGTGAACAAACATTCAGAGAGGCATGAACTACTTTATCACAATGGTTTTCTGTGATGTTGAAATCTGAAATAATTTTTATAATTTGGTTCAGAAGTCACCATCCAGTCTTATAAAGGAAGTGATGATTCTTCAGACACGATGGAGGGACCTAGAGAGTATCATGCTAAGGGAAATAAGTCAGTCAGAGAAAGACAAGCATCACATGATCTCACTCATATATGGAATCTAATTAACAAAATAAACTGGTGAACAGGGTAGATCCAGAGAGATGAAAACATGGAACAGAATGCAGAATCTCAGAGGGTGATGAAGGTCTGGGGTGGAGGGCAGGAACGGGGGGCGGGCTGAAGCAGGCCAATGAGGGAAATAAAGGGACATATGTAATACTTTTAATAATAAAGATTTTTTTAAAAAACTGATGATAGAGAGTAGAGGCAAGAAAAAGGCACATTTGATAATAATCCCAGAATGTACAGTGCTATTTCAACCCTAACAATTTTAAACTCCAAGAATGTCATCCTGAATCCATATATATGGAAGAAACAGCCCCTCATATGCAGAACAATTGAAAAGCAACTTCGTTATTTAAAAACACTTCACTAATGAACTCCTGTAGCTGAAACTTGCCGTGTGGATTTACTGTTTGGAATGAATAATGCTGAGATAGGAAGTTTATTAGTAAAGGAAAACATTTTCTTCATATTAGCCACACAAAGTGGGGTGAAATGTTCATAAAAGTTTTATGACTTTTTAAAATAAAATATTTATTGATGTTTGCTTGAAGGCAAACCATATTTCCTTTAGACAGTGAGTATGGAAGTTCAGTGTCATCTCAAGTTTAAAATATTAGTCAAATAAGCACCTTAGAGTTCACTTCCCTCACCCACCCATCCACTCAACAAATGTTTATAGCGAGGCCTTATGACTCTTATTTTAGCAGGCAATCTATTATGGCAAATTATTGTGTTTGAGGTCAGATAAATGTCTATGAGCAAACAAGTAAGAGACTGCAATCTGAGCTGTCAGAGTAGAACTGACAACTACTCTGTATTTTATTATTATCGTGCCGCTTTTGTATCTGAAAAAAAAAAGCCCATTTCCTGAATGAATTTTAATGGCTTAATCATGTGAAAGAATGAGGAGTCAAAATAGCAACCTCAAAAAGTTAAACATACTCAACTGAAAAGTTAATGAAGTGACAAGAAGTGGAGGATTCAGTACTAGTCTGGGAAGTATGCCCAAGTTTTTAATAAATTTATAATGGAAATGTTTGCATAATAATCAATCTTTCAATAATGAGCATGCTGTCAGGATGTAATAGTATCGAGTAATTAAATTCCAGTGAATTTAGTTGCTAGGTGAGGCATATGATTTCGGTTACCAGGATGGCCAGCGACCTCTCCCAGGTACCTGCTTTGAGTCAATTGCCTGGGTCAGAATAGAAGCGTCTACACTAATTGCTGCAGATTCCTTTCCTGGAGTCTTTGCTCATTACATCAGTTTTAATCAAGCACTGTTAGGAGAAGGTGGAGAAGTACACGCCAAAGAGATGGAATCTTAGTCTGGCCAAGTAAACACTGATGCTGCTCACAGATTCCTGCCCAAAGCTGGATTCTGAGTTCCCTGCAATAGCTCAGGATGAAATAAATATTTTTCTCTTATCACTTTCCTCTTCCCTCTACCAAGATCTCCTCAAACTCTTACTTACAGAACAATTTAGTGTTCTCTCCCCTTCATTTCTCCCTCCATTCTCTTTCTCTTCTTTTCTTTCTCTCCTTCTCCCGCCCAACCTTCACACACACATATACACATTACTTTTTCTCTTTTTGAAAAAAAAAAACCTTACTGATTTTTTACAGAGAGGAAGGGAGAGAGATAGTTTGAAACATCAATGAGAGAGAAACACTGATCAGCTGCCTCCTGCACACTCCCCACTGGGGATGTGCCCACAATCAACGTACATGCCCTTGACCAAAATCAAACCTGGGACCCTTCAGTCTGCAGGCTGACGCTCTATCCACTGAGCAAAACCGGCTTTAGCTACTTTTTTTCTCTTGTTAATGTTATAATTAAGTACCTAGTCTCAGATTCTCATTCCAAAATCTTTATGGGATAATATAAGCAAAATTATATATTTCTAAACAAAATAGATCCCCTGCAAGGAGGGAATCTTTGGGCAGGAGAGGAGCCTGCAACCAAGTTACATGCCCTTGATGGGAATTGAACCCAAGACCCTTTGGTCCTCAGGCCGATGCTCTATCCACTGAGCCAAACCAGCTAGTGCATTGCTGTTGTTTTTAATACCTAATTAGTTTTCATTTGTGAGAGGGTTGATCTAAATTGAGCCTCTATGCCTTTAGTAGAAGTGCAGCATTTTCTATTAATATTAAATGTATTTATAACCTATGACTGAATAATTTTATTCTCAGTTATCCAGGAATAGTCTATGTTACATGTACTAAGAGAGAAAAATTGAAATGTTCATAGCAACATTAACTAGATCTTATAGTTAAAAAGTATAAGTAATTAGAATGCAATTAACAATAGAATGAATATATACATTTTGATATATTCATACAATGGAATATTATACAGTAAGGGCAATTAAATAATTACAGGTATATATAACAATACAGATGGATTTTTAAAGACATTTTAATGAAAAAGATTTTAAATAAGATGCAAGAATGTATACATGTTGAATAAACTGTACTTTAAGCTCCATTAAATTGTTTTTGAATGTGTAACAAATCTCTTGAGCATATTTGTGTGAGTCTATTTCTGGCTTCTTCATTCTACAATATGTTTTAATGGTATTCAGAATTCCACACGGTCCAAAGGATACTAAGGTGAACCAATCACAACCTTGTTTTCAAAGTGCTCACCATATTACAGGGACTTGAACAGATGTGATAGAATGAATGTAAAAGAGACTGAGCTTGAATCTGGTATCAGGGTAGTTCTGGGTACAATGGAGGAGGGGACAATTCTGTGTAAGAAGAATTATGAGGAAGGGCACTAAAGAACAGGCTTAGAAAAAATGATGAATAATTAGACAAGTAGAGAAAGCATTTGAGGTACAATAAAGAGCTAATTTATCGAAAGGTTTTAAATATGCAAATTTATAGAGGTTTGGAATGGTCTAGAGCAGTGGTCGGCAAACTCATTAGTCAACAGAGTCAAATATCAACAGTATAACGATTGAAATTTCTTTTGAAAGCCAAATATTTTAAACTTAAACTTCTTCTAATGCCACTTCTTTAAAATAGACCCAGCCCGGCCATGGTATTTTGTGGAAGAGCCACACTCAAGGGACCAAAGAGCCACATATGGCTTGAGGGCCGCGGTTTGCCGACCCCTGGTGTGGGGCATTTGGAGAATTGCAGATAGCTCAGTCTGATCTAAGCATGAGGTCCCAGAGGAGCTGATGAGAGATGAGGCTGGAAGACCTGTTTAACATTGCAAGGTTGGCACAGGGAAGATAATAAATAATTTTAAGATAGAGAGTGACATAATCAGTACAAAGGAAACTATTATAGGCTTTATATTTCTGTCTTAAAATTCAATTATACCATATATTTGTATTAGCCCCTGCACTTGCCCTTTCAATTTTTATAAATGGATTTCTTTAGCTCCTGCACGTTTTGATTCAGTTCAGACAAATGGAGTTCTGCCCACAGCCATAAAAGTAAAGGCCTTAAACCTTACAAATAAGGAAAGAAAGAGATACTGACTCAGGTGAAAAAAGACAAGGAATTTTAAAATTAGAGCCACTTAAAAGAACATTTGAAATAAAATGAGGCTCTAAAAGCATTCACAAAAATGAAATCCTGTTCTGTGGTTAGCCACCAAGCAGGGGTCCTTGCAAAGTACTGTCTGGATCCATTTTCTGGTGTAAGGATTCTGTATCTCCTTTATAAATTTGCGCTGCTCCCTTGCCTACTATTTTAACCCATCTTCATGAATATAAATAATTAAATTGATGCTGGAACTTTAGAAAGTTTCTTTTGCAAGACTTTTAGTACTCTATTCCCCATTCTCACCCCCGCACTGTTTGTGAAGTTATAGTTACCTATTTGTATTAGATCTCTTGTCATAAGTTCTCACAAGTTTATTCTGAAATCTTTCAATAAAATATTTAATTTGCCTAGTTTTATAGGCATATTTAGGGTTTGTGAGGCATAAAAACAGGTAAATATAATGATACTGATCATGGCCAAAGCCTATTTAACAAAAACTCCATCAACATATGCAAACATGTACAAATATTATAAAAATATCATGCTAAATATTAGGCAGAATAAAATTAAAAGATTCCTGGAAACGTCCCATGATTAACAGCAGATACGTTAACATGGAATGATAGTATTATAGATTTGTGAATAACTGCAAAATGCATTCTGATTACCTCAAGGTGATGCTTTGGTGTAATAATCTGTAAAATAGGGATCTACTTATTTCTTGTGATATTGGGACAAAAATCACACTGGACAACAACAAAACGAGACGTACCTTTGATTAAAGTGACTGCCCCATACCTGGGTTCTGGATTTCCATTCTCACATTACTACCTCCTTCCTTTCAGGTCGCAGGCATGCTCATGCTCACGGGCAGCAACTTGAAATGTTTACATTTGCCTCATTTTACACTTTTGGTCTTCTCCCAGCTTGGCTCCTCATCACTGGACTTCTATGACATATTACTATCGCTTACCTACTCAGATAGTTCTCTATGGCTTACCTACTCAGATAGTTCTCCCCCCTTACTATTTCTACTGGGTCATTTTCTCCCACCTGCCTTTTAAATCTTGGTACTTCTTACAGTTGTATACTTGGACAATTTTTCCTTCTAAGTCCATTCTCTCTCTCTTTCTCTCTCTCTCCATATATATACATATATATGTGTGTGTGTATGTGTACATGTATATGTATATATATGTATATGTATATGTATATATATGTGTGTGTATATGTATATATATGTATATGTATATGTGTGTGTGTGTGTGTGTGTGTGTGTGTACACACACACACAATTTTATATATTCTCATTGTATTAACTATCATAAACATTTGTATAGTGATAGTCCAGATCCTGGGCTCTAAAGCCATATAGCCAAATGTTAGTAAATATAAGAGATGATGGTTTGATATAATACCATTGACAGCGTAAATCGAAATTTCATTCACTAGGTGCTGCAAGTGTAATATAGGAAAAATAGACAACAGCAGTTCTGCAAAAATCAGCTTCTTGGAACAAAAACATAACTATTAGAATTCTCATGAGCACATCCCATGGCCCCCAAACTAGCTAGGCTATGTTTGTTGTTGTTTAACCTAAGGAAATTAAGATGTAGGCATGATGGCTGCAGTTAAGAAATCCTCAGGAAATTGAAACTATCATTAGGTGAGTATTTTTAAATACATTTTATTGCTGATAGCATATATATGTAAAAATGTACACATCCTAAGGCACATCATGGACATCTTTATGTAATCTTTTTTTTTTCAGAGAAGGAAATACAGTAGTTTAGCATCCATATGCTGCCTTCTTGATGTCTCACAATGATTACATTTCCTTCAGGTTACTGTTTTTAAAAGTAGCAAATGAATGTGCAGACTTCTGGCAGCAGCCAGAGAATCCTCAGGCAATTTGTTTCAAACTTTTGTGCCCTGCACATAGGTCGTGATTAGTTTAGTATATTGATTGCACAACTTCATGGCAGGTTCAAGCTCAGGGGAGAAAAAAAGGAACTTGGGGAACAGGGTTTTAATTTGTCCTCATCAAAATATACGGTCCTTCCTCTTGAGAAGGTATATGTAGCAGCAAGGATAGATAAAATGAGTTACTAGGTATCCATTAGATTTTTGTGTCAATCAACTAAGGAGCCTGCAGGAAGGGTAATGATTTTGGACATTTCTGTTTCTAATGAAAACTCTAAGGTTGTCTGGTGAATTCTTATGCTCTAAGTCCACAGTGTAATCTGCAAAGGCATCAAATATGTAATTCAGAAGAAAGCTTAAATTAAAATTCGGCTCTGGGGAATGATGCATATTAAAACTGAATTTTATAAATTGCCATTGATTTTGATATACTTCTGTTGCTGAATCTATATGCTCAAAAGAAAAGCACAATACATGTCTGGTCACCTGATTCTTTCTTGTAATGTTTGTTTCATCAAGATAATAAAATACATATTTCCATTTTCTAGTAGGGAAAAACAAACATGCTAAGCTCTGTAGGCTTTTCCTTTGTATTGCATACTTGGAAACACATCACACTTTACATGCGAGCACAAGGAAAAATTCGATTACAGAGCTCTAAATGTGGCAGGTTTAACATGCAATCTCAGATGGTACTTGAAGGGCTCAAATTCTGAGAGGTGGTATATGTGCCCAAGTGCCATCAGAAAAGTCTGGCCCCACAATGTCTACATAGAGAACTACAGATGCCAATATCCTCTGTAGGAGAAATGTATACAGATGCAGGGAAAAAAATTCAATTTTATAGTAGTCTGGACTTTTCACTGTTTATGAAATACAAATCTTCATAATGGTGAAAAAACACAATTTATAAGCCTAATAAAAGAAAAATTCTGGCCCTTCTAAAACCCAAGAAAGCTTTTGTCTCAGGGCATAGTCAAACCATGGAACAAATCTACTGGTATAACAGTCTATGTACTTTCAGACTCGCTCAATTAGATGACCTGCAAATCATATTTTAAAAAAGATTCGTAGGTCATGGCAATAGAGGGATATTTAAAATATGTGTGTGTGTGTGTGTGTGTGTGTGTGTGTGTGTGTGTGTGTGTGTGTTTAGAAAGCTTTGTTATTAGGAATAGTTGTACATCCTTCCAACTCGTTTATTTAATTTCTTAAGGTAGCAAACGAGACAGAGTTCAGAATAGGAGAATCATCTCCTGTGGGATTGAACCTTGAACAACAGGTCTGAGGAGATGAACTCCCCCTTTCTCTTCTCTCGCATAGACTGTACCAAAGACCAGTTCACCTTTCCAGTTTAATGAAACAATTCCTGTGAGTATGAGGCATGAACTTTCTGATCAACCATATCCCTCACTGCTCCTGGTCATCGTGGCAGCAGAGCTGATAATTACGTCTGTGTAATGCTGCTGTGACGGGCACCTTTAGGACAGCACACAGAGGTGTCCTCGGAGAGCCTGCGGGGTCAGAGGGAGAGAGAGGGCAGCCCCCACCTGGATTCTTGTCATGCCCGTGGGAATGAATTCAAATGAGTGACTCCCCATAGTAACTGCATCCTGTTACAGTGAACTTACTTAAAAATTAAAATAAGTGAATGTACTTAAAAATTAAAGCATGCACATTTATTTAAAAAAAAGCAAGGCAAGCAAATCTGTACATCTGGCTTATGGAGCACAGATGGGCTCTCAGCTAATCTGAAGAGCGAGGGGGCTGGGGGTTCTGCCTTATATACGTACACTCCTGTCTGTAGGTTTTCTTTGTGTGTGTTTTTCACTTCCCTTCCAGGAACCCCGGTACAGCTTTACTCTGGCGGGCTCCCCTCTTGTTCCTTACAGCCTTTCCACAATTTATGAGAAGCACCTGGCAATTTCGTCTCGACAAACCCCTGACTGCTGGCCTCACTGCACTGTCTACACAGTGGGATGAGCTGGACTGCACTCTTCCCCCACCTCCTCCCTGCTGTTTTAACAGCTCCAGGACGATCTGCACTAAGTGCTCCCTGGTTAGTGAAAAATTGAATTAGGATTCCTCTTCAGCCTCTCCCCTTTCCCTCCTCCCTCCTCTCCTGCATTCTTTTATGAGAAAGAGAGGTTTTAATCCTTTGTTCTTAATATAAGATCCTGCTACAAGCAGCCTGCCAATCTTTGTAGCTTTGTTTAATTTTCCTGCCTCAGTTTCCCAATTCCACCTGTGCCAGAATTTTTCTAGATTTTTCACTGTCCTATAACACTTCTGTTTCTTTCCTCACACCCCATGCCTGTTGCTTTACCACTAAACTGTGAGTGCTTAACATGCTGTCTAGCGCACATGAATAATTACTATCACTGACAATTTTCTCTATACTATAATGCCATATTGAATGACTTATTTTGTATTTATATGAAGTCTTTTTTTGTATTAAAATTTCATTGTTGCTACCCCTATACAAATCAGTGTTGCCAGAAGAAAAAAAATCAAAACAACTCACATTGGCTCACAGTGAACATCTCTTACTGCACAACAGCAATGGTCAAATTAATTTTGTGCCGAAACCAGTTTGGCTCAGTGGACAGAGCGTCGGCCTGTGGACTGAAAGGTCCCAGGTTCGATTCCGGTCAAGGGCATGTGCCTTGGTTGAGGGCACATCTCCAGTAGGGGGCGTGCAGGAGGCAGCTGATCGATCTTTCTCTCTCATTGATGTTTCTGGCTCTCTCTCCCTTCCTCTCTGTAAAAAAAATCAATAAAAATATATTTAAAAAAATAATAATTTTGGAAAAAAAACACCCACACACAACAAAGCAACAATTTGAAGCTGTTGGGGTTATTTAATTATTTGATTTAAAAAGGATGTGCCAAACCAAACCTAAGGGCTTACAGCAAGCACCATTTTCTCTTTGCTCTGCCATATCCTGCTGCCCCCTTCCACAGGACAAAATGCTCAGTGGTCGCTGAGCCACAGAGGCCAGTGAATTTCATCTGCTGAATTATCAGCATCCCTCCTTCTTTTAATGAACTGTAACAACTGTGCGATGAATCAATTGATTGTGGGGAGAAATGCCCTTGGGGTGAGCAGCAGAGCCTCTGAGTGAAATCCCTTAAATGAGGTGAAATCTGTCTTCAAAGCCTATTAATAACGTGAAGAAATAGCCTTGCAAAGGAATCAGAAAATACCTTCGTGACAGAAGTGTTTTATTTGAGATTTAAGGAAAGTTGAGTTTTTCAGATTTGCTTGTAGCTAGCAATTAGAAAGTATGACTTAGAAAATAAGTTCTTTAAAAATATTATGAAAGGAACAAAAGCATCTTTTGAGTACTACGCAAGGTACTTTGCCTGAATCACTTCATCATCTACACAACCATATGAAGTGATATTATGTCTTGCCATTTAGAACTATTATTAAGTTCCACACTTTTTTTCTTTTTAAAGATTTATTTCAAAAGCATGAAGAAGGCCAAGGATGGTAGGGAGAAAATGACTTGCTTTCTGTTGATAAAATAATTTTCAGGAAAGTTTCGACCCACATTTTTTTTTTAATGGCTTAACAAACCAAAGAAAAAGCAAAAATCAAAGTAAGCTCCCACACAAAACAAATCATAAAAGAATTTCCACAGATGAAGTTCATAGTCATTGGACTCACGGAGCCTGCAGCTGTCCTGCTATGTGGGTGAATGCTGGGGGCATCCAGGACCTGGGGTATGTCCTTAATAAGTGGCTTGCTGTCCCTCATGTTCAGCCCAGGAGGCAAGTTCCACACATTCAAATTAGAGAAGCCTGGATTCCATGCTACATTCATGTGAATTCAATACTTATTTTTCCCTCATTATTTCCTATGGCTTCAGCTTCTGGTTTTCTCCTTCCTTACAACACTAAAATTATTTGCTAAGATTAGACTGAATATTAAATAAGATTGATTTATTTTTTAAATGCAGTTATGATTTCCTTGATCATTTCCATTGAAACAAGTATTTCCTCTAAATAGGAGATAAAATTTAAAGGAAAAATATTATTACTGGTCTAGAAACTTTCTGGCTGATATTTCTGCAGTTAGAAAATATATGGTAGCTCTAATTGACATGATTCTTTACTATTTTATCCTTTTCTGAGATACAGCATGTGGCTCTTCAGAACCACAGAGGTAAGCACAGCATGCATTTGCCACTTTGAGACTTAGTCCTTCTGATTTGTATCCTTCACTTTTATGCCCTGCAATACTGAATATATCTTTTTGGCTTCTAATTTGTATCTCCAACAGGGTGAACGCTTGTGAGGCTACATGATTTTCCTAGTTATTCTTGGGAAACAGAAAATTCTATGATTGCTATAAATTGTCAACATGACCTTAATTTAGTAATACAAGTGTCTTATCATGTCCTCCTTCCCAGCAAAGTCCTGCTGCAGGCTAGCTTACTTACTTTTTGATGGTATATCTTAGTGGTCGGCAAACTCATTAGTTAAGAGCAGCAAACCATGGTTCACCAGCTGCATGTGGCTCTCGAGCCACAGTTTGCTGGCCAAGGGTATATCCTATCAATTAATAAATGTATATAGTATCCTCACTTGTTAAGAATGTAATTCTATGTTTGTTAGTAAGTGTACAGTGTGGTATATTATGTGTTTAGCCTTTCTTTTTCTTATCCTATATCCTAAAGATGTAATATGCAAATCATTATTATGCCATGAAGCATAACAATCAACTGTGTAACGACTGGATCACGGATCAGCAGGAGGGTGGAACAGCTAGCTACAAGCGGCATTGGAGCGCTATAGGAAGGGGAAGGGCAGCAAGCTATAGAGGAGGGGTGGAGGGCAGAGGGAGGCGGGCAGCGGGCAGAGATCTACTGGAAGGTGGCAGAGAGCTACTGGCGCACAGATTTGTGTACAGAGCTAAAAGTAACTATATATTTATGGGTGCAATTATTCCCTTAAGCACAATGACGGGAGTTAAAAATTGGAAATGGCCCCATGTTCCACATCAGGGGCTTTGGAAATTCTCCTGTGGGAAAACAGAAAATTCCAAGGAGGAAGGGGACTGACTGGGAGTATCCACCCCTGGCAGGGAGTGGGGGGGAGGGGTCATAGGGCACATGCCTGGGAATCCTCCCTGTCTGACACCCACAATATAAAACACACAGGCACCCATATACTATGCATGCATGGGAGTGAGATAAGTTCCACTCACATGCACACGGCAACACAATGTGCACACACAGGGGAAGGATTGAAACGGTGAGCACCTCTAGAAGGACTTTGTTCTTTATTTGATTCCTTTAGAATTAGAAATCAAATACCATAATAAACCTTTATTTTCCTTGTAATAAATCCTTTAAAGTAAAAACTCAGTAATGTACTTTATTCCACAGAGGAGTGATAAAATGATAACACTGAACATAGGACTTTAAAATTTTTCTCTCAAAGTCATACAGGCATTATAAAAATTCAGACACTACCCCAAAAGACATTTGCAATGTCAAAAAGAGAGGGTAAAGAACATTCCAGGGGAAGGGCAGATTCAAGAAGTGGCTCTGGAACTGACCTTGGGAAGTTTCCCTGAGCCAGCTCTCCAGCCAGTTCCTCATCTCCGGCAGGCTCAGTGAAATTCTCCCTGGCAAGGATGCGGGTTCTGTGGTAGGTCCTGGACCGCTTCAGGAGAGGCTGCACATGCCAGGCCCCGCTCCACAGCTGCCGCTGGAATAGACGTTCGTGTTGGTTGCAGCTCTGGAGCAGCTGCTGGAGGCAGCACTGCCATGAGCTGGCCGTTCCTCCACGTCGGCAGGAGTCTTCACTTCTGCCGCTGCATCTGGCTCCTCAGCATGTACCGTACACGTGTTGGAGCTGGAGCTGGCTCTGCTTCTCGGGAGCAGTGAGAGGAGAAAAGATCTCCTACGTGACATGCCTGTCTTTCCAAGTACAGTGGTACCTCGAGATACGAGTGCCCTAACATACGAGATTTTTGGGATATGAGCTGTCGAGCGAGCGATTTTTGCTTTGAAATACGAGCAACATTTGAGATACGAGTAATGGTGCGGGTGGGCCGGCTGCACACGACCCACCAGTTTACCTCGACTCGAGCGTCTCATAGTTTCCCACGCCTCAAGGTTACAGAACAAATTAAACTCATATCTCGAGGTTCCACTGTATTCTCCCTGCCCCTTCTCCAAAGATAGAACACGGCCAGAGTTTCCAAGAGAAGCTAGAGTCCAGGACCCACCACAGACATCTTCCCTGCTGACAGTCCCCCAGATTCACGGCCTTTGTTCCTGGTACAATGTCAGCCTCTGGGGGTGCTCTCTGTGTATCTGGCATCAACCCCTCCTTCCCATAAGCTCACATGCACCCAACATCCCAACTCACCCCCAAACCCCATTTTCTAATCCTTGGGCTCTGCCTCCATGACTTCAGGTCCCCGGGCCTGGCTGTGTGAACATGGAAACGGTACTCGGGGCGGGAGCTGGAAACCCTGAGCTGCCTGTGAACCGGTAGCTTCAGGGGAGGAGGACTTGTCTAGTCATCTCTCGGCCCTGGTTTTGGAAACCCCTCAGCGCCACACTAATTGTGGGCCAGAGCTGGGCCCTGTTGGTGGCATTGTGAACCTGTCACTCATGCATGGAAAAGTGGTGGGGGTTTCCCCATGGACCGGCTCCGCCCTAATTTCCTGAGTGAGTTTTGCAGTGACAATCCTGGCAGCTGCTCTGGAGCCTTCAGAGGCCTGCCCAGAGCTAGTTGCTGCTTTTGCCCGCTGGGCCTTCTGTTCCTGGATAAGGCCCAGCCCTGTGTCTGCACAGACCTCCACCCAGGGGACATTACATTCACCTCCAGGGCTTGGGATGAACTATGAGCCAAAGGCACTGACTGGCCGCACTGCACGTCTACCCAGTCAGCCTTAAACTGGAGTGTGAACATCACCGGCCTCCAGGCTTCTGACTCCTCCTCAGCCTGTTTCTGCTTGAGGAAAGTCCTCCTAACATGAACCCCCTTCTCTCTCTCTCTCTCTCTCTCTCTCTCTCTCTCTCTCACACACACACACACACACACACACACACACACACACACACACTGAGTGAGGACATAAAGCTATTGAGATGGAATCCAGTAGTGGCCTGGTCTGAACTGGAGTAGCCTAGGCCTCTCTGTGTTACCTTTGGTCCTTCTGATAAAAGGGCCAGAGGCTTGGAGGCCATGGTCTTAGGACATAGGTATACAGCAAGTAAAACTGTTGCTTCTCTGCCTAGCTCACATCCTATGGAGAAGTCAGCTGGATGCAACCCCACAGTGATGGTGATGACATCTTGGAAGGCTCTGGAAGAGGTCTGGGTTCACTGAATGGGTGGCAGAGAAACACAGGGAGAGACTGAGTTTTGTTGCTCTAGGTTGAGAGCTAATTTTCCCTCACTTGCCCAACAAGTGCCACTGTTCCTGTGTAGAACCCTCCCACTACATGGCTAAATCTTGGTCCGCTTCAGACACATGAATTCTGCTGGCCTCTCCCTGACAACTCCCCGACACCCTGCCCCACCAAAAAACAAACAAACAAAAAAACACAAATCTGAAAGCCTCAAGTGGGTATCCCTTGGCCTTAGTGTATCCTGAGACGTTTGCTGAGTGACTTCAGACCCAGAACTGGTGCCAAGTTTGAGTCTTTATTCACCACTGGTGAACACTGCTAGCCCCTCCTGGTAACTCAAGTACCTACCTCGTGCAACTCATGTACCACCATATGCTCTTTCAGTGACTGAGCCTAACAGGTTGCTGGCAGGCAGAGGTGAATCTTACTTACCTTGAGCTTTTTGCTGACTTTGTATGTTTCTTGGCCCCTCCCATGAGAAACTAATCCTAGAAGAGGCAGCCACAAAGGGTAGATTGCTTTGTAGCTCCAAACAGGTAGCCCAGGTCCAGTCACAGGCAGCATTTGATATTGACCTTCACTGGAGTCCTTGCTTTAAAAGATGGTATTTATGTGTCACTTAAGTAATTTATGTGTCAAGTAATGTATATAATTAACTTATTTAATCCTGAAAATAGTGCTATTTGGTAGGTAATATAATTATTGACTATTTTCCAGGAAAAATCTGTATCTCTTGATACAGAAAGGTTAAGATTTTGGCTAGAGTCACATGGCATGAAAGTGACTGACCAGTATTCAGGCCCACAGATTTTGGAACTGGATTCTGTGTTTTGAACCATTACCAATTAAATTATTATTACCATTGATTACACATTATAAAGTAGAAAAATAAGATTTTTGTAGTACTTTTTGCACTTTGTTGATATAGTTTATACATTTATTTATTCTTCATGAATTTAGTTGATGTAGTATTAACTTTTCTATTAAAATACTATATCTAGGTTAAACTAATAAAATAACTTCAGAATCTCACATTTATTAAAAACTAAACTTTGTTTCCTCTTAAACTTTTAGACTTTTTAGGATCTGACCTAAAATCATTTCTAATTTCTTCCCCTCCATAATATGTAGAGGTAGGCTTCTTCTCCTCTGTTTTCCAATGAGGTAGGTAGAATTCTAAATTGAACACTAAGTTTCATCCCCTTGTGTACAAAATCTGCATAATCCCCTTCTTCTTAACTTTGGGAAAGAACTGGGAACCTTATGGGTCATTGCTCCTGTCAGTTGGTAACGTTATGTGGCAAAGGTGTAGGGATTTTATAGATATAATTAAAGTGTCCAATATATTGACTTTAGATTAATCAAAAGTGGTATTATCCTGTATGTGCCCAACCTAATCCTTTAAAAAGTAATCTATAGGTCAACTATGAAAAGACTCAGAGAGATCTGAAATGAGAGTTTCTTGCTGGACTTGAATAAATAGCCCACCAGGTTTTGAGAGAACCCTGGGACTAGAATCCAAGACTGCCCTTGGATTCTAGTCACATGGTGAGCTCCAGCTAACAGCCTGTAAGAAAATGTTGACTTAAAAATTCAACATTTTTGGGGAGGGCATTAGTCATCTACTATTTGTGTAGAAGATGGTCATTATATATGTTTTGTTTGATTTTTTTCCCCCTCACTCCAACGTTTTCCTGACGATTTCGTCATTGGTTTTCTATAATCTTCTTGTTGTAACTTATTGATCTGAACTACACAAATTTATTGTGTAATGTTAGTCATATTACCTAAATTGAAGAACTTTCTATTTTGCATGAATAATATTTTCAACTATTCTCATCCTGGATAAGGCAGATGCTCATCTAATATTTTAATTACAGTCATTTTTATTATATAAAGTATTTGTGATCTTCACTGTATGAAAATAAAGTATTTAAAAAAGAGGTCTCTGTGGAAAAATGTATCATGAATACCATAATTCAACTTATGAAAAATTATATAAAGGTATATGTATGTGTAGACATGAATAAAAGCGATATCTGAATGAATGATCACCAAACTGTTGCTGATGGTTATCAGTATAAATAGGTTTTAGGTGATTTTTATTTCCCTCCTCACAATAGTATGCATATTCAATTTACTTACCATAAACTACATATTATATAATCAAAGCAGTTTCCTTGTTTAAAAATATGAAAGAAAAAATGCACGAAAACATGTATTAAAATATTGACAATGCTTATCTTTGACTGATGAGGAATTAATAGCATTATTTTCTTTTTTATTATAATTTTAAATTGTAATTTGAACTTATGCTCTATAAAATAACTTTTTAAATGAAGGGCGCAAAGAATAGAAATAAAAAATGTTAAAAATATTTATACTGACATTTGTATCTTTGTAACCATCCCCATTGTCATGCTTCTTTCCAAGTAAAACACACTTTAAACAGTTTCATTATCCTATATCTTCACATACATATTTGTAGGGGAAACGATGACAAGTCCTCTGCATCCAGAGATGTGGGGAAACAATTTCGTAGTATCTTGACATATTTGATGTATAATAATAGATTTCTCCCATAAGGGGGAAGGAAAGGCAGGAAACTCTTAAAATGTGCAATTTTATGCTTTTTTGACACATGTACATACTTGTAAAATCACTGCTTCCGAAAAGATACAGAATATTTCCATCACTAATTATCTGTAGCACTCCGCACTCATTTTCACATTGTTTACTATCACTATAGATTGGGTTTCTTTTTCTAAAATATATATAAATAGAATCATCCATCATAGGTACTTTTACTTCTATCACTCAGCATAATGATTTTAAGATGCATCTTGTTAGGTTTTTAGAACAGTGGCATGTTCATCTTTATTACTGAGAGCATTTATTTGCATCAGAGTCCACATTTTGCTGAGCCATTCATCTGTTGATGAATACTTATATTATTGTCAGTTTTTCACTGGTGTGGCAGGCTGGCACGGCCATGGCGTACTCAGCCCCAGGGTGCCTTGTATCCCGGGGGGCAGTGAGCCTGAGTGGGGGCCACTGAAAGGCTTGGAAAAGACAGACAAGAGAATGAAAGCTGGGTCTCGGTGGGACACTGCTTCTCTGAAGGGGAGACAGTGCCACATACTACAAGCCATGTCTTTATTTTATAGCCAGATGCCAGGAGGCCAAGTAAGGGGGTGGTCAAGATGTTTACAACATTCTCCTGGGTTTCAATCCTACTCAATTACACGCACCTGATCAAGCTTTGTTTCCTTGCAGCCTGTATCACTTAGTAACAGAGGGCCACGTGTTAGGACCATGGGTTCCAGCTTACAACTACAGTGGTACCTGGAGATACGAGTGCCCTAACATACGAGATTTTTGAGATATGAGCCCTCGAGCAAGCGATTTTTGCTTTGAAATAAGAGCAACATTTGAGATAGTGTAAGGTTGCAAAAATCAGGATTGGGCCGGAGTTAGCACACTCAGCTTAAAATCATATCCCCCAGTTACATCCTGTTATTGCAGTCTCAGGGTTGAGAACAGAGTGAAAACTCCCAGGGTGCCGTGACCCGGGTGCAGGCTGATAATCTTGTGTAACAGGACAGCCTGTAGCAAAATTACAACAGGAGACATGGTCC
>PVJN01017468.1:0-40554 GCA_004026805.1 Lasiurus borealis
AGAAAAAGTTCCTCTTGGTGATGAAGGAAGAGAAAATTGGTTTGAAGTCAGAAATCTGGAAGCCCCAAATATGTGCTTTTCCCTCTATACCTTTATGTGGTTTTTGTTTGTTTGTTTTTACTTTCAAAGACTACTTTTAACAAATTACAGCCGCTGTAGCCATTGTATAAGTAGGCCATTTCTCAACATTTATTTGCTATCCATCAGAGGTTAAGCTTTGTTCCTAGCAGAGAGCATGTTTTTTAATTCCTAAGAAAAACATATTGGTTTTATTAGAGGCTGAAATTATATCTTAAAGGAGATCTTTTTCAGTGACGAAGGAATATAAAGGTTTTGGTGAAAGAATATCAGTGTGATGATGATGATACTAATTAGCAAGGCTAACTTGGGTAGTGGGAATAATTTAAGGGTCAAAAGAGTAAACATTTTATAAGGAAGATTGCTAGGTTGCTGTGCTTGGATGCACTCCTCCTTCCCAGAAAAACAATGGGTGGATGTGGACGGATTGAGAAATCAGTCTAATGAGAGAGTTTTTAACAGACACATTCAGTAAGCTTGATACGTATTTCCTCCAGGGGGAGACCGAGGTGACTCATGCATCCTTGTTGGAAGCGCAGCTGGACAGTAACTGCACTTCCAACTGGGAGCAGGCAGGTCAAAGGGCATGAATTCCAGGGACAGAGCATGACACATACAAAAGGAACATTAGCCTATGGGGATCATTCACAATGAACCCTACCTAAGAGGACACTCTCCAATAGCCAAACGATGAGAGTAGTTAGTGGGTCCTAGAAGTAGAAACTACAAGGGATTCAGAAAACTGAAGACATCACTCTGATCAGGGAAGCTATACACCGAGTAGACAGATTATTATGATCTCTGAATGCATAATAATCTGGCCACTCATTGCATATCCTATATAATAAAAGGCTAATATGCAAATTGTCCCCTCCATCAGAAGTTCGACAGGCAGGCAGGCCGGCCAACCGCCCATGTTCCCTCCCCCTGGCCAGGCTATCGGGACCCCACCCATGCACGAATTCATGCACCGGGCCTCTGTGGGTTATGTTGTTGTTGGGGCACTGTCAGCCCTGAATCTGGTTTACTGCACACACAGCGGAGGGACCACAGGAGGTTAGCTCCGGGGCATGTCCAGCCCATCTCATCCAGTCCCACCCTGCTGACCACCATCTAATTAATTTCCTTTCAGTGTGCACGAATCTGTGCACTGGATGACTAGTATGTATATATTCACGATATCTTCTTTCCTTTCTTTCTTTTATCCTTTCTTCTCTCCTTCCTTCCTAGTTAATACACACACACACACACACACACACACACACACACACACTGAGTGGCCAGATTATTATGCGCTCAGAGATAATAATAATCTGGCCACTCAGTGTAGTCTGAGGACACCAACACATTGCCTTCAAGGAACCCACAAAGGACCCGCAATGGAAACCGCAGATTTAGATGTCTGGGAGGCCTGCATGCAGTAGCAGTAGTAAAGGGGGAACTTAATTGGCCTCCTTTTCCATCTTCCTTCCCTTCAGATCAACCCCTCTGGGCTTAAAGCTAGCATCCAGCAGTAGGGTGACACTTGGGTGACAAATAGAATGAAGAATGCTAAGATCCACTTTTCAGAAAACCAAAAGCCCTCCCAAAGGCTGGCCCCAGTGGACAGAAGAATGGGAAGGCAAGTTATCTTGAGTGAAGATGAAAATGCCAATTGACGTATGTAACTGGACACTTTAATTTACTGAAATAATGAGACTGTGTTTGCAACTTAAAGGGACCAAAGGATTTTCTATCATCCAAAGTAACTAGAAATGTATGGGGTCTTCACCAAGCTTTGAGCCAATGGCAAGGACACAACACCACCCTCTGTACAGGTTGAAAGAAAAAATGAAAGATAAAAATAAATTAGCTCTGCATGCATCTACTGAGTCCTACCAGATTAACATACAGATTACATGTAGACTTTTCCTCTCCTTCACCATGATATGAGAAATAAGTGATTAAAAACTCTCAAATATTAACTAGGGAAGAAAGGATAAAAGAAAGGAAGGAAAGAAGATATAATGAATATATACATACTAGTCACCCAGTGCACATATTCGTGCACATTGAAAAGAAATTAATTAGATGGTGGTTGGCAGGGTGGGACTGGGAGAGATGGGCCGGACATGCACTGGAGCCAACCTTCCGTGATCCCTCCCCTGTGTCTGCGGAGTGAGCGGGGTTGCTCTGGCAGGTGGGGTCCCTTGGACTGGCCTGTGAGGATCTAGCTGAAACCTGCTCTCTGAAATTCCCCAAGGAGAGGGGGGATCTCATCTTTGCCAGAGGTCACTCTGCAAAGGTGCTGCCATACAGGGTGTGGAACACACATGCAAGCGTGAGGTAAACCAGATTCAGGGCTGACAGTGCCCAGCAACAACATAACCCACAGCCAAAGGAGGAGTCAGGTGGCCTTGTGAGGAATCTGGCTCCCTCCTCTCTGGTTTTGGGGTGCATCACCCAACAACCACTGCTGCCAAGTCACTGCAACTTGGCAGCTCCCATGTTCAGCATTTGCCCCCTGGTGGTCAGTGTGCATCATAGCGACTGGTGTGATGATAGGAGGGACACTTAGCATATTAGCTTTATAGATAGATAGATAGATAGATAGATAGATAGATAGATAGATAGATGATGGGTAGATGATAGATAGATAAATAGGCGATAGATACATACATAAATAAAGAGATGATAGATGATAGATGGATAGATAGATTAATAGATAGATGATAGATAGATAGATAGATAGATAGATATAGATAGATGCCTCTCCTTGATAATTTTTCCCCATATAATTATATCCTACCTTCTTTTTATTTCACTTCCAAATGTGTTAAAAATCACAGTATGCAGTTTATATCTTTTACATTGTACCTAGTATCAATTTAACTAAACTTGCTTTGAAATAGGGCCTCAATTACAAATAAGGTCTCAACTCCAAGTTCCTAACTCCTCACTCCAGATATTTGACATTGAAAATCTCCTTCTGCTTGAAGTGCTCAGCTGACTTTCTGATGACGTAGTGAAAAAGGCATGTGCTTGGAACTGCCACGTGCTTTCAAAGCCGGGCTTTACACTTCACAGCCTGGGTTCCATGGATCAAGTTCTATGCCACTACACTTCAGGGTCCATATCCTACTCCTTAGATCAAGTCCCTTTCTCTTCTTCCCAGTTCCCAGCATTTTACTTGGCTGATATGGAGTATTCAATGAGTTGAAGAAATGACCAAATTATTCGATGAGTTGAAGAAATGACCAAATACACCTTTGGGTACTAATTCTATTTACCTATTTCTGTCCTTTCTTTTGACATCTTTGACCTGCTGTTTTATGACCATTTCTCAGTTGCTCTGAAAAGTCACTTTGTTCCGCTCTCCCTCAATTCATCCATGTCCTCTGCCAACTCTGTATTATAACACCTCATCATCCTTCCCTAGAATTTTATCAATATCGTAAACTAAAGGAAGAGGTGATGTGTGGTAAAATTATTTAGATTTATTCTGAGTAACTCCAGAGAATCAGATTAAAATCAGCATTTTAATGTAAGGAAGTCATTACGGCACTTCTGATTAAGCTGTTCAGAAATGGAAATGGGTATTATGTGTGGGCTGGTGATCATCCTATTTCTAGAAGTGGATGAACTGAGGCTAAATGCTAGCCTGTGAGCTTAGGAGGCTGCACTGAATGACTGTAAGGGAATCATGAGATAATGTCAAGAGCCACAGATAACAAAGGAATGCAAAATGGGTTAAGGCCTATCTGCCTTATCTAAGCTACATTCACATTGATCAGTTTCTTATCTGTTAAATCTTATTAAATTGATGTCAGCTTTGAATACATGAGTGGGAAAATACTTGGTAAAATATAAAGCACTATGTTTTTAAGTTTTTATCATTTCAAGGATTTATTTCAGGATTTGATTTTAATATTTCAGTGATGACAACTATACATATAAGTAATAATAGATGAAAAATAGATATTTGTATATGTACATGTATGCACTCGTTATCATTCTCATATCTTAATAAAAGAAATATGAAACAGAAAATTAGTTATTTTGTCAAAAATAATACTATACTTTAATACCGAGCCACAACAGCCAGGGCAACTTACATTTTAAATTATTTATTAAAACGATCACTTAAGTTTTGTTTCATTTACATACAAATATATAATAAACTGAAAATATTTTTCTAGTAAGTTTAAACATCAATTAGGTATTAATCAAGCAAACATCTTATCAAAAAAATCATTGATGACACTCTAAGACTACCCTAAATTACAAAAAATAAGGATGTGAGCCGAGACTGGTTTGGCTCAGTGGATAGAGCATCGGCTTGCAGACTGAAAGGTCCCGGTCGGGGGCATGTACCTTGCTTACGGGCACATCTCCACTGTGGGGTGTGCAGGAGGCAGCTGATCAATGTCTCTCTCTCATCGATGTTTCTGACTTTCTCTCTCTCTCCCTTCCTCTTTGTAAAAAATCAATAAAATATATATATTAAAAAAAAAAAAAAAGGATGTGAGAAATGTAGCTTTTTTTCCTTTTTTTGTTTCCTACTCTGCCTTCCCAGTCTCCCTACCAAACTGCAGGATCCTCTGGCACCAGGCTAGTGTAATCAGTTGAGAAAAACAAGAGCACAGTCTCTATCTCAAGTTTGAGTTTTCCAGGATCTGCTGTTGCCACATCCCTTCTTGTCTGAGTTAATCACCAGGGTGGGGACCCAGGTCAGTCAGGACTTAACAATCACTCCTCTTGCCTCACACTCGGAGGGCCGATCTGTAGATAAAGCAATCATCCTGTTGAATGTGCCTCTCTTGAGACAAGGAAATATCGGGGGTAAAAAGAATTGGGACCCCTGAATCTTTATATTGCTTTCAAAAACTAAATGTGCATTGGGTTCCATCAGATGTAAGAAATCAAATCAAATCACGGTTTACCTTTTATTTTGAAAACTAAGCAGGAAATAGGACAGTGGTTCTCAACCTTTCTAATGCTGCGACCCTTTAATACAGTTGTTCACGTCGTGGTGACCCCCAACCATAAAATTATTTTCATTGCTACTTCATAACTGTAATCTTGCTACTGTTATGAACTGTAATGTAAATATCTGATAGGCAGGATGTATTTTCGTTGTTACAAATTGAACATAATTAAAGCGTAGCAATTAATCACAAAAATAATATGTAATTATATATTGTGAAATATTTATTTCTAATGACAAATAAATGAAATTTTGTCTTGAATCATGGTGTAGCATGGGTAACAGTCTTCCTAGGACAACAGTAAACTACATTGCTACACTTTGTTACACCAAGGAGCGGTCTGTTGGTTCCTAAGACCATGGGAAATAAGTGTTTTCTGATGGTCTTAGGCGACCCCTGTGAAAGGGTCGTTCAACCCCCAAAGGGGTCGCGACCCACAAATTGAGAACTACTGAGATAGGGGAAAGGGTTTTTTTCAAACCAAAAATGTTTACTGTTGTGGGTTTTATCCAAGAAAATTCCCTCCAAAAAAGGTAATGCATCATAGTCCTTATGAGAACGATTTTTAGGTTTTTCTTTTAAAAAAACATTTTAAAAATGTCATTGCTCTTTATGGAAAAGCACAAGCTATTAAGTCAAGTAGCCACTGAGCTTGGCGACATTTCTAATGTACCATTTTCTGTGTGTTGTCTTAAAAAATGCCTTCGCTAAGCATTGACATTGTAAAAGCGGGGTGGACTTAGCCAACCCCCAAGCTCGAGCAGAGGTCCAAAATCAATCTGAGATGTGACGTTCCAGGGAACTGAACCCGGATTGCTAAATCTGTCCTCCTGCTGCAGTTGTACCTCTTGCGTTTACAACTTGTCTTCATTGCCTTCCCTTCAGAAATTACTCTGCTGGTAGAAGGTTTTCAGAAAGCTGTTTTTATTTCTCTTGGCATTTCATATTCATGGAGGGTTGATTTTTTCCCAAATATATATTTCAGCAATTTTTGCTTCAGGTTCCCACGAAAGTTTCCTGTGATCGAACAATGGGTAGATAGAAACAACATGGTGGGTTATTTTGCATGTAGGTTAGACAAAACAGACTTTTTGCCAAGAAATTGTTCTCTCCATTTGCACTTTGGTTCTTAGACTAAAAGGCTGCTGAATGTTTAGGCTTCCTCCATAAACACAGCTCATGGCTGCATCATGGAAGCAAACTAACCAAGCTTTGATTAAAATTTTCATTAAATGGCCCAAACCGGTTTGGCTCAGTGGATAGAGCCTCAACCTGCGGACTGAAGGGTCCCGGGTTCTATTCCGGTCAAGGGCACGTACCTTGGTTGAGGGCACATCCCCAGTAGGGGGCATGCGGGAGGCGGCTGATCGATGTCTCTCTCTCATTGATGTTTCTAATTCTCTATCCCTCTCCCTTCCTCTCTGTAAAAAAAATCAATAAAATATATTTTTAAAAAATTGAATTAAATGGGGCTTGACATTTCTTGTCACAAGGAAATAAAATTTTAAAAAATAGATATTCACAGTAAAAACAGTTTTACAACACCAAGTAGAAGGCCACCTAGTGAAACTTAAATAGACATAAACAGAAATAAGAAGATACATGATTCAGATAAACAGAAATGATCAAGCCAAAAGTTAAGGCATTGATGTAAACCATGAAAGAAACTGATGATGCTACTCTTTGAGGTGAAGACAGAAGTCTCTGTCTTTTATCTCATTCCATCTGCCACCACCTTCTACCTCCAGGATGCCTTTCCAGCCTCTCTGTTTTGGCAATTTTTGTACTAAGTAGAGAAAGCTGGGAGTATAAATTAGTCATTGCCAGTGATTTTATTTTAAGGCTTTAGACAACTTCGTTTTACTTCTAAATCAACAATCTCTGTGGGCTTTTAAATTAGTAGAGTGAATTGAAGAGATTAACTGTAATGCTAAGAAATTTAATTTGTGCTAAAATTTTGAAAAAATCATCTTATTTGACAAGAAGTCGGCAATGCAAACCTGAAGTTTCTTCTGCATTTACCTTCAATTGGACAGTAAATCCACTTATAAAGCACATAAATTAGAAGTCATATTTTGTTGCAAAAATGCTAAGAACTTCCTACCCATAACTCACATCTTTTGACTAATAGAAAAATCCACTGAAAAACAGTTCGATTCCGGTCAAGGGCATATACATTAGTTGTGGGCACATCCCCAGTAGGAGGCGTGCAGGAGGCGGCTGATCGCTGTCTCTCTCTCATCAATGTTTCTAGTTTTTTATTCCTCTCCCTATCTCTCTGTAAAAAATCAATAAATATATATATTAAAAAAAAAAAAAGAAAAATGGTATTCAATGACAGTCACCCAATCCTCTTCAAAATGTTTGCAATTAATGCCTATAGCTAAATTTCTTAGGTTGAGGAACTTAGTTGAAAATAACTTCCTTTACTCTTTTATCATTTATGGCATGGTTTTCAGATCTTCAATAATGCATCTATTTCTCTTGGAGGTAACCAGTTATACAACCTTTTCTGAAATTGCCCCGATCTGAGCTAAGTTACCCTTCATATGGCTTGACATAGGAATCTGTGATAACCTCTAATTGACATAACATTTAGCTCTCTGTATTGCAATTTATTTATTTTTACTTATATGTTTCCACAACTGGCGGAAAAAGTCTGTGTCAGTCAAGTTCAACTAGAGGACCAGAACCAGGATAACCCACATCTTAAAGGATTCATTGCAAGTAATTGGCTTCGTTGACTTTGGTGTCTGGCAAGGCATGTTTATGGTCTGTAGGGCAGGCCTTCAGGAAGCACAGCCTGGAACTTTAGGGCAGAACTTGAAGCTTCAATTATAAACATAATTTCTTCTTTGGGAAAATCTCAGTTCTGCTATTATGAGGCCTTTGCATGGATAGAATAGGCCCACCCAGATTATCTGGAGTAATCTCTTTTACTTAAAGTAAGTGGATAATGAATAGTAATCATACCCTCAAAATATCTTCATAGGAAAACTTAGATTATTGTATATTTTAAATAACTGGACTATAGCCTAGCTAAATTAACAAAAAAATAAAGTAAAATAAATTGACCATCACACAGGGTCTGCACTCTCCCCCAATTCTCATAATAAAAATTTTCAAACATGCGGAAGAATGGAAAGAAACATATAGGAAAAACCCACAGATTCCTCTAGATTTAAAATATATCACCATTTTTGCAAGTATATTTTATGTGTGTGTATATTTTAGTATATTTTTGAAATTATTTGAAAATATAATCATCATCATGCTATAATTTTAATAACTTTAGCATGCATCTCCTAAGAATGACGTTCTTCTACACAACTACATTATCCCCACAAATAAATTAATAAATGTTTTATAAAATCATCTACTAAAGTGTTCATATTCAAAAGTTCACAAATGTTCATAAGGACAAAGGGAAAATGGAGAAATGAAGGAATAGAGAAATGAAGAAAGCAATAAACAATGAGGGGATCTTGAGGTTTCCTTCTAAGACTTAAAGTTGGCTAAGGGATGCATATCTCTAAAACACCATTTATATTATATTCGCTCAGAATCTGAGTTCAATGTTAGGTAAGCTCGATGGAAAATAGATCTGACAGAGAAAGAGCGTGGTGCCTCCAACCCCTGCTCGCACCTCTGGGTTTCCCCGTAGGCTGCCAAGTAATACATATATATTACATCTAAATCTGAGACATGCTCTTTCATATTTCATGCATTTAAAGTTCTAAGGTTAATTAAAGGTAATTCCTAGAAATCACTATAAACTAGGCAATGTGTGATAATGAGAGGGACAAGTAGATTATGTCTTAGTAAGTTTAATTATATTCTACACCAACCGATGCTATAAATTTATTTTTATATCTTCTACCTCAAGAACAGCATTGCTTGAGTAAACAGAAGTCTTTTAAGTAATTGGATTAACTAATCTGCTCATTTTTTATAAATAAGCATACATTTATTTTTAGATGCAGATATAACTTTGAAAATTTGTCAGGATATCATTTTTCTATCCATGACAATCTGAAAAGGTATAAATGTTTGAATTATTATTATTAATAATCTTGATACTATGAATATGTTGTGTATCTAATATTGGAAATAATTTCTATTTAATGTATAATTATATTTATTCTTCATTCAAAAAAATGCTGGATGACTATCAAGTTGCTTAATAGAATTCAAAATTAGTGCTAAGACATAGCCCTTCTAACACAGAAGGCTAGGCAGATTTGGGGTAATGAGAAATGGAAAGATGGGATAGAAATTATCAGGTAAAACTTGGTGAATCAATATCACATTTCTGTATCCACCGGGCTGTTTCAATTCCCTTCTTCATTTAAACTTCCTTCTCACAAATCCTCAGCCCCTCGCCTGCCATGAGTTAGGAATTACGTGGTTTAACAATCCTCCATCTGGATGCACTGGAATTTTGAGGAGGAATTCCCCTTAGACATTCCTTTAAAGATAAAAATTGTATGCATGACAAAACTCATCTTCCTCTTCATCCATTTAATTCTACAAGATGTTTACACACTTACCCGTTACATAAATCCAGTTTGAAATGGGATTTGAAGAAGGATTACTTCAAAGAATGTTTTCTAATACATTTCAAAATGGTAATTGATGTCAGAAGCATTTGCTTAGCTAGATAGGTTAGTTCTCTGGCTGTGGAGAATATTCTGTTGCTAAGAAGTGATTTCACTATATAGCAAGAGCTTAAGAAAATAGGAAAAGAAATAAGCATTCTAAAGTTATTAACCTTGACTGATTTCAACCTCCGTATTTTGTGCCAGGATTCTGAGATACAAATGAATGGGATGTTTTGCTGGACCAATGGAGAAAAAGTATTTATTTTATTTTGCAATCAGACTTGGATTTTCCTTTTGGAAAAAAAAAAAGTATAATCAATGAATACTATCATCTAAAAAGTTAAAAAATTGATGCCAAGCACCATCTTATTATGAATTATACTAGTTTTACTATCCGTGGCCAAGAAAATTGTTCTTGCCATGGAAGAATAAATAAAGTTGAAAGCAGGGCATCTAATAAAAATATTAAACACCTAATAATTCAGAACGTATGTAGAATGTGAAATAGTTATAGTGCAAATCACTAGGATTATAGCTACTAATTAAATGTGAAAAAAAACACAATAATCATTATTTTACATCCAAACGTATTTCTGCTAAAACTCGAAATGATGATGTGCTTTCTTCTCTATGTACACACACTCTCTCCCTGGATCTCATCTAGTCTCTTGCCTTTTTTTCCCATATTTTTATTGATTTTTTACATAGAGGAAGGGAGAGGGAAAGTCAGAAACTTCGCTGAGAGAGACATTGATCAGCTGCCTCCTGCACATTCCCCACTGGGGATATGCCCGCAACCAAGATACATGCCCTTGACCAGAATCAAACCCGGGACCCTTCAGTCCCCAGGCCAGCGCTCTATCCACTGAGCCAAACTGGTTTCGGCAGTCTCTTGCTTTTAAAAGCAATATACCAAGGACACCCACATTGATAATAACACTCTGCTCCTCTCTGAACTTCAGTAGTATACATCACTACCTATGTGACATTTTGCTTAGTTCTAATAAGTAGTAGGTCAGCTTTATGATAGCCACTCCTCATCCATTTCCCAGTCATGAAAAATGGTATCATCATCTACCCAGGTGTTTATCCAAAAATCTTAGAAATCATTCTTCATGTCTCCTTATCCTTCATTCTCACCTTTAATCTGCAGACACATCTATAAGCACTGTTACTAACTTTACCTGCTGCCTTGTATGACTCTCTACTGCCCTTGCTGTACTCCAAGTCCAAGTCTCCATACTGTGCACATAGACAAGTGCCATAGCTTCGTATGGACTTCCTGCTCTCAAACCCGTTTGTCCAGAAGCAAACAATATGGTTTTCCAAATATTCAAACTGGATCATGACATACCCTTGTCTAAAACCTTTCCACAGTTTCCCATTTCACTTAAAATGTCTACCTCTATAACGACCACAGTCTTACAGTGGCTCTTGCCTAACTCTCCGATTGGTTACTTTGCCAATTATTTTGCTCCCTACAAACACACTGGCTTTCAATCTAGGTTTGCAAACACACCAGGTTTGCTCCTACTTAAGGGTTTTTGCTCGGGTTGGTTTTCTTTTAGCGATCTCCATATGACTGCTTCCCTCTTGCCATTAAGTTTCAGTTTGAATTATAATCCACTCTAATCACACAGTTTGAAGAAACTGCAATGCTTACTTTTAAGTTATATTGCTCTTTTATCTTTTATTTTTCATATGGCCTATCACTACTTCAAAATATCTTACTTATGCATTTATCTGTTTATTTCCTGTCTTTCTTATGACTAGAATAACCTCTCTCTCTCTTTCTCTCTCTCTCAAACCTTGAATATCACTTAAGGAGTTTTAAAATAATCCATGCCTCAATTTCCCCATTTATTAAAAATGAGGAAAATAACTTTAAACAATCTTGCCATGTTATTATGTCAAATAAGTCAGACATGTGCCAGGGGTTAGGGGAGGCTGGGGGAAGGTCAATGGGGAAAAAAAGGAGATATATGTACTACTAGCTGTAATAATTTAAACAATAAAATAAAATATTGCTTAATAGAAAGAATTGCTATATAAGGAGAAATTGCAGTTTTCTCATGTGGCATGAGTGGGTAAAATCACAGATCATGGCAAGTTTTTTTTTTTTTCTATTAGAATATTTTACAGTAAATTCTGAACTGTAGAACTTGTTATGCACCTATCATCTTTTACTAATTAACCTAAATTTCTATATTATCTTATGAGCCAGTGACCCCAAGTCAATGCTTAGTATCTGCATTCAAATAATATCCTTGGAAATGTTGGATTGATTCAAGTTAGTTCATAATGCATGATAACCTTAAAAAAAAAGGCAGTTAAGAACTTGATTTCCTATGCTTTTTTTCCTCAAACATGTCTTCGCAATCAATTTCACTCTGATAAGAAATATTCAGCCCTACAGGAGCACATGAAGACATTACAATCTTTAAACTTCATTATAAGCATCTATATAAAAGGATAAAAAACGCAAACACTACTAATAATAAAGTTGTTATGCAAGCCGCAGAAGACTCTGATGTATTTACTTTTTAGAAAATATATTTTTATTGATTTCAGAGAGGAAGAGAGAGAAAGAAAGAGAGAGAGAGAGAGAGAGAGAGAGAGAGAGAGAGAGAGATCAGTGATGAGAAAAAATCATTGATTGGCTGCCTCCTGCACACACCAACCATGGACTGAGCATGCAACCTGGGCATGTGCCCTAACCAGGAATCAACTGTGACCTTCTGATTCATACTAATATATTGATGCTCAACCACTGAGCCATGCTGGCTGGGCTGGTGTATTTACTTTTCAAATAAAATTGAAGCAATTAAAGTCACACCCTTTTTAGATATCTCCTATTTTATTACAGATTAAATAACTGTAGGTCAGCTGGGATCAGTTCTTAATATTGATCTTCGCAAATTGAAATTCCAAAAAGGTTACACACCTGTCGTGCATACAGATAAGCTTAAGATCGTAAAGTGGAAAGATGGCAATGCCCCCTAAATGACTGAAGTGTATTAAATAAACTGAAAACAAAATAAACACAAAGAGCCGAGACCAGTTTGGCTCAGTGGATAGAGCGTCGGCTTGCGGACTGAAAGGTTCCAGGTTCGATTCCAGTCAAGGGCATGTACCTTGCTTGCGGGCACATCTCCAATGTGGGGCGCACAGAGGCGGTTGATCGATGTCTCTCATCGATGTTTCTGGCTTTCTATCTCTCTCCCTTCCTCTCTGTAAAAAATCAAACACAAATAGTTGCTAATCATCATTCTCAGCCTCGTGGTCCCAGATGACCTTGGAGATACGCTACCTCAGGGCATCTGTTTACAAGAAAAAAAACGATTCATTTTTACCCACTGACGCACACATTATTTTGCAAGCGCATTGGGTAGCTTGGGGCTCGGATTATCTTATATAACACATTTAGAAGTGCAATTGGCCAAGTCCTTTCTGCTATTTTCTTTCCCATTAGCTTCCCAAATTACACCAAGATTGCTGTGAATTTTTAACTTCCTGCAGCTCATTTTTTCCCCCATCACACAAATCACTTTAATATAAAGCTCCTAACGAAAGAAAGTTGGCGCCGCGGTGCAGCTGAGCGGAGCCCTTAGTCTGTGACGAGTGTAAATCAGCGGGGACACGCGGCCCGGCAGCCCTCCTAACACATGTCACGCGCTGACCTTGCAGCCCCCCTCCCCCCCCAGTGCTATTTCTGCCTCCTCCGGTTCCTATTGGAAAGAACTGAAAATCCTGCAGTTGTGGTCAGCCATCAAGTGGCATTAACACGGGAAATAGAGAAATGGGTTTGATATTCTGGTCTACTCTAGACGGGTTCAAGCTCACAAGAATTTTATTATATTTTTTTGAACCAGCCTGACTATTTTTATTTTGCCTTGGTTTTGACGAGTGGGGAAACACATTCAGAAACCCTCAATGTTAGTACATGTTTGATGTGGGAGTTCGAAACTTTAGAGATGACACAAGCTATGAAATATAGAGGGAGTGGGGCATGCGTAGAGGAAGTCTTAGTTCGTATCGTGGTCGATTCATTCACCTCCAACTATTCACCTCCTGGGATGGGACTTTTCAAAATCCCTCCCATTAAGTGGTGGACTTGATTGAACACCCTTGAAGATATGCCGGCCTTAAGCAGCAGGCAGTATTGTGTCTAAGAATCCAGCAGACAGTATTGTGCCAGTTTCCATATTAGGAGGCCTTACATAATTCTGCTCACTCTTTTGAAACTCTTTGTATGCCATATGAAAAAAAAAATTAAATATATAAAATAAAGAGAAGAAATGGGGGGAGGAGGGAGTGCAGACTGGCATGATGGAGGATAAAGAACCTAGTGGCAATGCTATCCTAGGCCTTGCTTTAACCAATGCCACCCTAGACCAGCTTGCAGACAACTACCTCCAAGCGTGGGATCCAGCCCAATCAAGATCAGCAAAACTGCTTTCCCAACCTGCAGCTAACTGCAGATACAGTGGTACCTCGAGATACAAGTGCCCTAACGTATGAGATTTTTGAGATACGAGCCGTCGAGCGAGTGATTTTTGCTTTGAAATACGAGCAACATTTGAGATAGGAGTCATCTCACGGATCGGCTAGCTGCACACAACCCACTAGTTTACCTCGACTCGAGCGTCTCATAGTTTCCCACGCCTCAAGGTTACGGAAGGAATTAAACTCGTATCTTGAGGTACCACTGTATGTGAGTGTAGTCCATTCCTAATTGACCCAAGACTACGCATAAGCAATAATTAATGCTTTACAGTGGGTTTTACTGTGCAGCATTGTTATATCAATAGAGAAATGATTTGTGTAAAAACAGCTCTGAGAGCCCTGGCTGGTATGGTCAGTGGGTAGAGTGTCAGACTGCAGGCTGAAGGGGTCCTTGGTTCCATTCCAGTCAAGGGTACATGCCTGGGTTGCGAACTAGATCCCCAGGAGGGGGCATGTAGGAGGCAGCCAATCAATGATTCTCATCATTGATGTTTTTTTCTCTCTCTCATCCTCTTCTTTCGTCTCTAAAATCAATAAAAAATATATTTTAAAAGACAAACACACAGAAAATAGGTCCCAGTTTGTAACTGGGCTCCGGTAGAAACAGGGTAATTAACCACGGGACATCAAATAACCATGTGACCACAACTGCCGATATTAAGAACCAATCTCAAGTGTCCTACAATTATTTAATCTGTAGTAGGAGAGGAAACATCTAAAGCAAGTTGTGAGTTTGTCTAAATTTTATTTTAGAAAGAAATACACCAGAGCCTTCTGCTGCTTACATAATAGCTTTATTATTATTTGTGTTTGTGTTTTCTATCCATTTGTGTAGATGTTATAGTAAAAACCCCATAAGATCAGGAAGGCCACAACAGTGCATTTTAGGAAGGCAACGGTATATTTGAGATCAGTCTCAAAAGGCAAAATTAAGCTACACAGCAGAAAGTACAGTAATTTATATCAGGGTTAAGTGAACATCAGGTATTTGGCTTTGAATATTTAGATTGCCAGTGCAAGCAGCAGCCTCACAAATTATTTCCATTCTGTGGGAAAGTTTTCTATTAGCTTTCAGGTCATATAAGCAAAATATTATTTACTAGAGGCCTGGTGCATGAAATTTGTGCATGGGGGCAGTATCCTTCAGCCCAGCCTACTCACTCTCCAATCTGGGACCCCTTGAGGGATGTCCCACTGCCCATTTAGGCCCGATCAACTGTTCACATGCCTGCCTTCCTGATTGCCCCAACCGCTTCTGCCTACCAGCCTAATAACCCCCTAACCACTCCCCTGCCAGCCTGATTGATGCCAGCCTGTTTTCCCCTAACTGCCCTCCCCTGCAGGCCTGGTCACCTCTAACTGCCCTCCCCTGCAGACCTGGGTTTTCCCTCCCCCAACTGCCCTTCCCCTCACCTTCCCTCCTCTGCCAGCCTAGTCACCCCTAACTGCCCTCCTCTGCAGGCCTGGTCCTTTCTAACAGTCCTCCTCTGCTGGCCTGATCATCCACAATTGCCCTCCCTTGCAGGCCTGGTCCCTTCCAACTGCTCTCCCCTGCTGGCCATCTTGTAGTGGCCATCTTGTGGTGGTCATCTTGTGTCCACATGGGGGCAGGACCTTTTGGCCACATGGGGACAGTCATCTTGTGTGTTGAAGTGATGGTCAATCTGCATATTACTCTTTTATTAGATAGGATAGAAGCCTGCTACACAGGTTGGGGCTAGCTGGTTTGCTCTGAAGGGTGTCCTGGATCAGGGTGGGGGTTCCCTTGGGGTGTGGGGTGGCCTGGGCAAGGGGCCTGTGGTGGTTTGCAGGCTGACCACGCCCCTTGGCAACCTAAGTGGAGGCTCTGGTACCTGGGATTTATTTATTTTCTACAATTGAAACTTTGTAGCCTGGAGTAGAGCCAAGCCTTCTGTTCACACAGCTATTGAAACTTTGTTGCCTTAAGAGAGGCCTGGGTGGCCAGGGTGTGTGAAAAGCTTGGCTTCCTCCATTGCCAGGGCAATTCAAGCCTCCCTCCTGCTCTCTGTGGTGGTAGCCATCTTGGTTGGATTAATTTGCATACTTGTTCTGATTGGCTGGTGGGCATGGCTTGTGGGTATAGCAGAGGAATGGTCAATTTGCATATTACTCTTTTATTAGATAGGATACCTAACCAGAACAGCACTATTTAGCAGATTGTCTCAGTATTTATTGAATATTTATGTGCTAAGCACTAATCACAAATCATAAGACATATTTTTTTATTAAAAAAAAACTATTATGTTACATTCATTGCCAGTTTTGAGGGTTTTTTTCTTTTTCTAGAGAAAATAAATAGAAGTTGGATCTTTGCCAATTTGATTACCATTAAGGAAGCCCCATTAGACCAATTTTTCTTTGGGGGAACGGGCTGAGAGGAGGAATTTGACACATTTTTTACGGTTATTGTTTCCCTGACAACATTCAACATGGGTTAAATTTAAAGTCACAGAATATCAATTTACAGTGACAAACAAATGCCACCCCCATAAATTCAAGGAAGTTAAAACCTTGCACAAGGGTATTATGTATCTCTAAGCATACTGCACCCTGATGTGTAGACAGCACATTATCATAACACAGGCAGTCTTCATGCCCTTTTGCTACTATCCTTCCTCGAGGTTGGTACTTAGACAGAGCATTAACTACTCACTAGAAGTGATTTGTATTCCAGAGCTGGAGAAGAGAGGAGCGGGAGAAGTTCTGATGGGTGAAATGTGGGTGAAAATAGTGCAGATCATTTTGTTAAAGCACCTTGTTCTCTTCTTTGATGTCCACGTTCGGAGTGTCCCCAGGGGACTTCGAGAGTCCTCAGCACTTTGCAACATTTGGCAGCAGTAGGCGACATCAACTGAAGGCTTGACCTTTGAAGCTGAGAAGCGCACTGCTGAGGGTGGAGTATCTGCATTAAACTTTGTGGGGCAAGGATTAATTTATTCCCCGATGAATTCTTGGACATTACATTTTATATCCATCAGCCTCCCTGTATTAGAGCTCTCTGTCTTGGAACAGTAGGTAAAGTTTAAGAAGGTTTCTTATCTGTAGTCTCAGTGCAATCAGCTGAAAGACAAAATCCCTAGTTACCTCTAAGGAGGAGGATTGAGATTATGGAAAAACAATAAAAGTGGTGATACACCTGGCTTTTCCCCCCAGAAGAGAGACTCCCAGTCCCACCAGTTCATCTACCCACCCTTTTCCCAGATTCAGGTCCCTGCCTGTTTCCTATGGAATAGGTATCATGATAACTCTTGGGTTTCCCAAGTCTAGACTTGCTCTACCACCACTATAAACTGGGGAAATTCTCATGCTCTGCCTTGGCTAATGGGGAAAGACTGGCCTACCTTTATAGTAAACAGAGTGGACCCTTTACAGTAAACAGAGTGGAATATCTGATCCTCTGACTGCCCACAGGGGCCAATTGCACACGCTGAAAATGTGGGCAAGCAAATGCTTCGTAAGACAACCCTAACCAATGAAAAACAGGATGTCAAGCTTTCTTCTTCAATCCGATCTCAGAAATGCAAACATAAAAAGCACTTCACCAAATCAAGCAAATAAGTTTCCCTAAAACACCCATGTTTTCTCGCACAGAAATAGACTCATTTGGAGAAATGACACTCACCTAAAATCAACGTCTCAGTAAGCAAAGGACAGTTTTCTTATGAATGGGCTCTTTGGAGCTAGAAATAATGTGAATCATTTCAGGCTGAAGGGGACAGGTGCAGTTTTCTCCTTCTGGTAAATGTGTGGCTTCTGTGCTTTTAAATTAGCATTGTAGCTTTGAAGCCCCATTTTGACTTAACCCTGGAATGTTCTAAAACAAATCATGGCTTCGGAAAGTCAAAATTATAGAGAAGCGGTTGTGTGTTGAACAAATAAACGGAACATTAAGATATTCTGTATTGACAAAAGCAGAGCACTCCAGCTTACTCAAGGAAAACACAGTTTAATGATTATGAGTGTAATCATGGTTGTGTTTGTACATCTTCAATTCCACCAGAACGTTGGCTGCTAAATAATTCCCCTCATGATGTACTTAAGTTTCAGTTAAGTGATCTGTTTAGATGTTTGCTTTTGCTACTAGACTGATCATCAGCACTTTAAGTTAGAGAATGTTTATATATTTTTTTCTTTTTTAAACATCAACATTGCACACAATACCCATTGGATAGTAAGGAATCAATAAAGATAGTGACACGAATTCAAGAAAAAATACAACCACTTGAAGCTGAAAATTAATTACTCAACAAAGAAGTATTGTGAGAAATAATTTAAGGATTAGACACTTCACTCATTCATTTTCCAGCATTTTTTAAAAATTGGGTACTATAAAAATGTCTTTCAGAGAAAAACTATGAAGGGATATTCCACACTGAACAACACCTTTAAAAAAAACATCATATAATGATGCAAAAATATAATTCTTACTTTTAAAATGATTTTCATCCGTTAACATAAGCTTTCATGGGAATAGGATCACTCGAGGACAAAGAATATTGGATTGCTGCAGAACCATAAATTACAAATTCCAACCAGTTGACAGATGCAGCCTAAAAAAAAGAGGAAAATGCAAACTCAAAAGCTCAAAATGTAAATATGTTGCCCCAAACCATTAAAAATCAGTTTGCATGATACTTTCAAAGCTGCTTTTCAGAAAGGCTATTTGTTAAATAATGGCATTGCTTACCCTTTGAAGCCAGCTCCCAGCGAGAAGAGGCTGCCCATCTATTTGCTACAAAAATAAAAACAAATTGATTTCATATTACTGCTTAGAGTTGTGCCACTTCTACACTAAAGCTTCCAAACCTTCCTATATGAAGCTATTGCTGGAGGAATCTCTTTCTGGAACATTCATCTCCGAGAAGAATATCACTCGGCTTTAGCAAGCAAGTCGAGAGGGGAGCACAGGGTCAACAGATTTGGAATTTTTCTGGTCATGAGATAATCAGCGAGGCTCCATGAGCTCTTGGGGATGAGTTCATTTTGGAAATATTTGTCCGACGCCGGTTATTGAGTAATTTAATAATCTAATTTGGGGGAAAATCACCACACACTACTCTCACTCACTTATTGTCACGGGATTTTGTTACAGAGCCCTCGTTTTGTACAATGCTGCAAGTGTGTGTGTGTGTGTGTGTGTGTGTGTGTGTGTGTGTGTGTGTGTGTGTGTGTTCGGTGAGGGGAGAAGACTAAGTTATAGACTTGGACACGAAGGGACTTGTGATCTCATAGAGAAGATGGCCCATGAGCCCAATTACCAAGGCATTATAGAATGTTCTAAGAGCATTGATATCGCTCAAGGCTCACACTCCTCCTTTCCCTCTATACATCTGTCTCTTCTCTCTCTTGGGTCAAAGTTCTAGACTGAGCTCCAGATCGTCAGGAGTCTGAGACATAGATACCCTGTTTCAAATACAATGTTCTCCCTTTCAGGTCTCCTTGTTCACCTACCTCCACTAAACTATTTTTTTTTTAGCTTCCCTTGAATTTAAATCTATTAACTCTCTTGACGTTGTCTTCATCCAACTGCCTTTTCCTCTTTGTGTTACAGCCTAACGATCTTTCCATTACTTTTGTAGCAGTTTCAGTCTTTGAATTTTGCAATTCAGCAAGTCTGCCAAAACCCCAACCCGATTCAGTAACCACTTTCATTTTGCTTGCACCTGTAAAGCTAAACATGGCATACTGGTACCAGTGTGAAGTTACCTTACTGTAATCTTAGCAAAGTTCAGACAGGCTGACAACACTATGCTGTTTCTCTGCTTGATAGCCAAGATATATATTACAGTTTTAGCACATTACCCCTCAAAATTATCTTGTTGTCCAAAAATAACACTCTCTCTGATATTCTATTCCTCCTTCTGTTTCTCATTCCATGATATGTGAACACATCTACCTGATTATCTGAGCCAAAATTCTAGGTCTCACCCATGACAGCATTGTCTCCCGTACTTGACAACTTTAATTAATCAAAAGATTGAGTCAATTCAGGTGGATATTTCCATCTATTTTTCTCCACTCTGACCACCTGGTAAAGACACCCTCATATTTTGTAATCAGAGTCTCAACTCACTTCCAATCTTGCTTCTTGCCAAAGCATTCTATGCACTGCTGCCTCGGCGAATTGAAAATGCAAATTTGCTCATTATTCTGTTTTGCTTACAACACTTCAATAGTTTCCCATTCTGTTTAGGAGAATATCAGATCACACTATGACTTATAGGCATGATATCATTTGGCCATGCATACTTACCCAGGATCGTTTCTTTCTACTCTCTTCCCTTTTGCAATTTATATCTGGCAATAGTGAAATATTTTTATATATATTTTAGTGAACTGCTTGGACTACATCTTACTATTGCTTTATCCTAAAATTTTACCGTGGCTTTCTCTTTGGCTAGAAATTCGATTACCCTTTAGATTCATGAAGTCTTTGACTACATTTGATTACCCTTCAGATTCACGAAATCTTTCCTCAGGCACATTGTCCTCTTATCATTATACCAAACATGTTGGCTTCTAAATTATCACCTCATCGCCACACTGGCCCATGGGTTCTGTGATGGGAAACTGGCCTCCCCTTTATTCAAATGATTCGGGGTGTGTACACTGGCTCAATTCTGGGAACGGATTGAGGAGCTGTGACTTTGTTTTTTCAGGTCAAGTTCACTTGACCTAGAACTTTTCTGTTTATACAAATCAAGTGAGAGTGTCATAGGCTCCCTATCTATTTCACTTCTAGGAACACCTCGATTAACTAACTAGCCAGTGTGGTAATTTTGCATGAGTCACAGTATTCTGATGGCAGGGTGACTCTGTTTCCCATTAGTGCAGCCGCACCCACTTTGTCTTTGGTTGTGGAGAGCGGCCACTTGGCTCCTGCCACCCTGGATCCAGTGACTCCCGTGGCGTTTCGTTTTTCCAGGGGCTGCAGTTCCCACTGTGAGGTTTGGCTTATAGGAAGGAGTGGGTACGGAGCTAGTCAAGGATCCTGAGGATCCCTTCACAAACTCATTTCTAAGTTCAAGGTGCCTCCAGGGCACTCAGTGAGGCTTTTAGGTCACTTTTGTAGCAGGATGGCTAGGATTTCTAATCCCTGAGCTCATGTTCTTGTGTCGGAATGTTGTCCAGCAATCTTAGGAAAAACAAATCAATGTCAATATATTCCTTAACTTTCCAAAAATGTTTGAAAGTATCACACACAGATTACAAGATAACTACAATGGCTACTCCCCATCAACCTTGCTGCTTATGCCTGGTTGGCCAGGAGTAGCCATTGTAGATATTTTGTAATTTCTATAAACAGTTCATACCGTGGACTGGTAAGCGATCTTGCCTACCGGGCATAGAATCATTAGCATTTTAAAATGTTAATCAAGTTAGAGAATCATTTCCAACAACCCAAACCAACTCAGAAAACTCATTTTTAAAATTCTACTCCTCTGAAACTGCTTTCAGTACCAAAATCTGCAGTAGTCAGGGCTCTTGAGAGAAACAGAGCATATCCTATCTAATAAAGAGGTAATATGCAAATTGACCATCATGCCCTCACATAAGATGGCTGCCTCCATGTGGTCACAAGATGGCTGCCACAAGATGGCTGACAGGGGAGGCCAGTTGTGGGCAATCAGGCCAGCAGGGTAGGGTAGTTGTGAGTGACTGGGCTTGCAGGGGAGGGCCATTAGGGGTGACCAGGCTAGCAGGGGAAGGCAGTTGGGGGCAATTGAGCAAGCAGGGGAGAGCTTAGTTGTCATTCAGGGCTGGCAGGGGAGCATTTAGGTATTGTTCAGGCTGGAGTAGTTAGGGGGTGATCAGGCTGGTAGGCAGAAGTGGTTAGGGGTAATCAGGCAGGCAGGCAGGTGAGCAGTTGGGAGGCAGCAGTCCAGGATTGTGAGAGGGATGTCTGACTGCCAGTTTAAGCCCAATACCGGCAGTCAGACATCCCCCAGGGGTCCTAGATTTGAAAGGGTGTAGGCTGGGTGGAGGGACATCCTCTCAGCCCCACTGTATGAATTTCATGCACCAGGCCTCTAGTAGAATAAAAATATGTATGTAGAAGGAGGTTTATGAAGGGTTGGCTAACATGATTATGAAGGCTGAGAAAGTCATAGTCTTCCACCAAGAAGTAGAGGGCCCTGGTGTTGGTCTAGCCCAAGCCCTTAGGCCTGAGACCCAGTGGCGCTTATATGTAAGTTCCAGTTCAACTCCAAAGGCCCAAGAAAGAAGATAGCTTATGTCCAAGGGCAAGAGAAGACGGATATGCCACCTCAACTTGAGAGAGTGAATTCACCCTTCCTGGGCCTTTTGTCCTATTCATGTCCTCAGTAGATTAGATGATGTCTACCCCCATTGTTGGGGACACTCTTCTTTATTTAGTCCATGGATTCAAGTGCTGATCTCATTAAGAAACAGCCTCACAGTCAAGACCAGTTTGGCTCAGTAGACAGAGCGTTGGCTTGCGGACTGAAAGGTCTCAGGTTCAATTCCAGTCAGGGGCATGTACCTTGCTTGTGGGCACATCTCCACTGTGGGGCGTGCAGGAGGTAGCTGATTGATGTCTCTCTCTTATCGATGTTTCTGACTTTCTATCTCTCTCCCTTCCTCTCTGTAAAAAATCAGTAAAATATATTAAAAAAAAAAAGAAACAGCCTCACAGACACACCAGAAATACATAAAGTATCATATAACAAATACTGAACAACTTTAAAAAGTTGTTACCAAACTGGTTTCTTATCTTACTGAAATATTAATAGTTTTTATACAGTAATTCAAATGCCTTCAACAGAACTTTCCTTTCCATGAACATTATGCCCCTCCCCTCCATAAATAATCTGAATGTATGATCAGCTTCCATAGTTTTGCATGATAAAGAAATCATAAATTCCATGTATTAACATTTACTTAATTCACAAATGTTAATGTTCTAATCAGCATCTTGTTTATTTAAACTAGCATTTTATGCAGAGCAAGGCTTTTTTGTTACACAAAGTAGTATTGACTGCATTTTGGTACAAAGTCCATATTTGGGAAACTATTCTGTCATAAATATTGTGCTACCAAAATATACTCTTACACCAAGCTTGATTTCCAAACCATACTGGTTAACCACTTGTAGCTTTATACAGCTCAGATCTAGCCATTTTTAATCAAAATGAAGAAAATATGCCACCTATTCACATCATGTTGAAAATGCTATATGCTAAAAGAATTGTCAGGTTAGCAGTATCAGTGAATTAGTCTACTTTCCATTAAAAACACTTTGATGGCTTTAATTATTTGGTGGGTAGATTGTCTCTATTATTACCCAGTCCCTGAATACACAATATCACTTGAAACTGATATTTGATTGACCTCCTACCAAAGACATTGGTTTATCAAGCGATTATCTTTAATACCATATTTCACCGATGTGTCGGCAATTGTATGTTTTGTTTAGTCTCAGCAACCCAAAGTGCTATTTTACAAGAAGCTCACATGGCACCAGTATTTACATGTGAAATGTTAGACATCTGTTTCTGTCAGCTTTTTTAATTCAATAGTCTTTTTTACAAATACTGTCTTTGGTTTTGAACACATTTATTTATATGGTTTATGTAAATACCAGTTACGTTTTGATGATTCCACTCCTTAATTCTGAAATATATCTCCACATATCATATACTGTGGCTTTAGCACATTATCATTAAGTATGGTTAAAAAAAAAACGATCTCAATATGTTAGGGATTGAGTGAAATGAGTATGAACTCTTGATATTCAGATTTTCATAATGACTTTCATTGCCATCATTTGATGTATAAGTACTAAAGCATTCACAGAAGGTTCATGTCCTCTTAATAAGCTCAAGGTAACTCATTTTTCACTATGTAAATTAGGATTAAAGATAAATAATGAAAATCATATTGCCTCAAGATAACATAATGTTAAAATATAATTTGAAATCATGTGTAATTGGAAATGTAAATGCTTCTACAAATAACAAACTATAAAAACAAACAAAAGCTTACATTTTCTCAAAATTTTACATATATTTGGATTACAGTACACACATAACTTTAAAAAGTCACATATGGCAATGTAGTCCTACAAAACGTGACTAGCATGTAGCTCGTACTATGTACGACTCACACCATCCTAACTGTTTTTTTAGAGAAACAATCCCACTGTCCACAGACCTGCATGGCGTGGCAATTTCAAATTGCTGCAAACATTATGTAAGGCTTACTCTCAAAGCTTATAGTTCTCTTGCCCAAAACTAGTAACAAAGAATTTTCCCCTGGCTCCAGTCCGTGTGATTGCACTTTGAGGACCCAAGTCTAGAAGGTAAAAGAAACATTCAAATGATGATTATGATGATGATGATGATGATGATGATGATGCAACTGTATATAATTACAGATTTTTATCTGACCATGAAGAAACATACAGGGTGGTATGAACAAATAAAATAAGAATCCTAATTTATATCAAAAGGCAAGGAAGGTTCTCTCCAAAGAAGAGTGAATGAAGGAGGGAAGCTTTCTGGGTAGAAAGTGAGGTGACATCAAATAGCATAGAGTTTAGGAAATGAAGAGGCCAGAGTGGCTATAGGTTGTGAGACAGGAAAATGTCCTAAGAAATAGGTAGGGTGGGAGTAGAAAGCTCAGAGCCTGCAGGGCAGTCTATGCTGTGACAGTGAGTCTAAATTTTTCCCAAAGGCTATGCGATGCCATTAAAAAGAGCATAGGTTGTGGTTATGGGTCATGGTACAATCATGTTAGAAACAACTCTGGTGGAAGGAGACTGGGATCCCATGTTAATCTAGGTCTAGAGTGGAGGATGAAAAAGAGGCCACCCGAGTTCGGTACCGGTCAAGGGCATGTACCTTGGTTGCGGGCACATCCCCAGTAGGGGGCGTGCAGAAGGCAGCTGTTTGATGTCTCTCTCTCATCGATGTTTCTAACTCTATCCCTCTCCCTTCCTCTCTGTAAAAAATCAATAAAATATATTTTTTTTAAAAAAAAAAGAAGCCAAAGATGAGGCATTTTTATTTTTGACAAATTGTTTGCCATTCTTGTGTGTTTCTAGTGGTGATTGTAGCATATTTTAGGAATTCAGTATATATTTTTAATAAGTTAATGAATGAATGTATTTTGTATACTGTATACAAAAGTATAACTTTTTTCTAATACAGAATTTTCTAGTAGAAATAAGAACATAAAGTATACCAATAATTCTTAGAATTCCTGAGAGACTATAAAAGTACTTGCATTGCATCAAATTATAAAACAAGGTTCTGATGGTGAAGCCCATCTTCAAGTTATCTTAAAGAATCAGTAGCACTGGAAAGCTTTTTATTAAGACCTGAAGAGACATTTCTCCAAAGAGGATATACAAATGGCCCAGAGACACACGAAAAAGTGCTGAGTCACGAATCATCAGAGACATGCAAATTAAAACCACAAAGAAATATCTCCTCACACCTGTCAGAATGGCTATCATCAAAAAATTCAACATACAACAAATGCTGACAAGCACGTGGAGAAAAGGGAGCACTAGTTCACTGCTGGTGGGAATGCAGACTGGTGCAGCCACTATGAAAAACAATATGGAGTGGTTTTTGTTTGTTTGTTTTTCAAAAAATAAAAAATGGAACTTTGGTTTGATCCAGTGATCCCACTTCTGGTAATACATCCTAAAAAATAAACAAAAAAAAAAAAACAAAAACAAAACTCCAATCAGAAAAAAAAAAAATGCACCCATATGTTCATGGCAGCATTATTTACAATAGCTATGATCAGTAGATGAGTGGATAAAAAAGTTGTGGGACATTTACACTATCCTAATATATAAAAAGCCAGGGGCTGTCATGACAAAATCAACCAGAGGGCCAAACAGCAGACTGCATGGGGTGACCAAGCCAGCAGGGTTGTTAGTGAAGGATGACCAAACAACTGAACAGCAGGATACATATGGTGACCAGGCAGCAGTGAGGAACAACCAAACAGCTGAATAGCAGGCTGTGTGTGTCTACCAGGCCAGCAGGGTGGGGCAGTTAGGGGTGATCAGGCAGGTAGACAGGTGAGTAGTTAGGAGCTAGTGGTCCAAGATTCTGAAAGGGATGTCCAATATCCAGCAATTGAATATCCCCCAAGGGGTCCTGGATTAGAAAGGGTGCAGGTTAGGCTTAGGGGACCTCCCATATACATGAATTTCGTGCACCGGGCCTCTATTCTATATATATAAAAGCCTTATATATATATATAAAAGTCTAAGTGACTGTTAGGACTGAAAGACGAAATTACGGGGCTGTTATGATACACATTGACCACCAGGGGGCTGACACTCAATGCAGGAGCTGCTCCTTGGTGGTCAGTGCACCCTCACAGCCAACCTCTTGTGTTCCCTCCCCGCAAGGGACCCCACCCATGCACAAATTTGTCCACAGGGCCTCTAGTGCAACTATAATATGCAACTGTAAAATAGAGGGATCTCTTACCTTTTGGGACAACATGGATAAACCTGGAAAATATTATGCTAAGTGAAAAAAGCCAAACTGAGAAAGACAAATATCACATGATCTCACTTATTTACGGAATCTAGTGAACAAAAGAAATTGACCAATAAAATAAGACCTGAAGCAGGAAGGCATGAGATAGACTGACATACCTCAATGTGGGGTTGGGGGACAAGAAGAAATAAACCAAGGAACTTAGATACTTACTCGTGGCACAGTGCACGACATTTGTGCAAGCGGGGGAGGTGTCCCTCACCCAGGCCTGCACCCTCTCCAATCTGGGACCCCTCAAAGGATGTCCTACTGCCACTTTACAGGGATTGGGCTTAAACTAACAATCAGACATTGATCTCAGAATCCAGAACTACTGGTTTCTAAACATTCACCTGCCTACCTGCTAGCCAGCTTGCCCCCAACTGCCCCCTCAACCCCTGCTGGCCTGCTCCCCCCAAACTGCCCTGCTTGCTGTCCTGATCACCTCCAACTGACCCCCACTGATGTCCTGTTAATCCCCAACTGGCCCCCTCCTGCTAGTCTGCTTACCCCAAATGTGCCCCCCGCCACCAGCCTGATCATCCACAACTGTCCTCCCCTCTTGGCCTCTAACCGACTCTACCTCAGTCCCACCGCCATGGCTTTCTCTAGAAGAACCTCTGGAAGGTCTCTTGAAAGGTCTCCCAGTCTAATTAGCATATTACCAGTTCATTGGTATAGATAGAGGTCTGGTGCATGGGTGGAGGCCAGCTTGTTTGCCTTGAAGGATGTCCCGATCAGGGCAGGGGTTCCCTTGGAGTGTGGGGTGGCCTGGGTGAGGGGCTGAAGGCTGCTTTCAAGCTGGTCACACCCCCATCAGGGTGGGGGTCTCTGCTGGGGTGCCTGGCCAGCCTGAGTGAGGGTCTGATGGCTGTTTGCAGTCTGGCCATGCCCCCCAGTGGGGACTCTTACTCCATTGGGGGGTGGCCAGCCTGGGTAAGGGGCTGAGGGCCATTTTCAGGCTGGCCACAGCCCCTTTAGGGTGGGAGTCTCCACTGGGGTGCCTGGCCAGCATGGGTGAGAGGCCTCTCCTTTTTTCCTTCCTTTTTTCCTTCCTTCCTTCCTTCCTTCCTTCCTTCCTTCCTTCCTTCCTTCCTTCCTTCCTCCCTCCCTCCCTCCGTCCCTCTCTCTCTCTTTCTCTCTCTCTCTCTCTCTCTTTCTTTCTTTCTTCTATTTTTCAGAGCCTTCTTGCACAGAGGCCAGAGCCAGCTGGAAACGAGTATCTGGGATTTATTTATCTTCTATAATTGAAACTCTGTAGCTTGAGCAGAGGCCAGGGCTAACCAGGGCAGATGGGAAGCTTGGCTTCCTTCATCACCAGGGGCAACCCAAGCCTCCTGCTTGCTCCAGCTCCCTGGCTGCCACCATCTTTGTTGGGTTCCCATGGACATTTGCAATAGGATGGTGAAGATCTGCGGGTGGGTGAGTAGCGGCTGGGAGAAAGGGGGTAGGGGGAAGAAAATGGAAGCTATCTGTAATGCAATAAACAATAAAAAATATATTTTTAAAAAAGAATCAGTAGAATTGTGATAGCATTATTGTTGATATTTAAAAGTTGAGCCAGCTTTTCTTAGATATTTATAGGGTGATTTTGTAGATAAAATATACGAGTTAATTCTTGTGCTAGATTGTCCTTTTACAGACAGTTCCCTGCTATTTCTTTTCTGTAAGGGGATTATACTGTATATTGCTGCTCATTGCCCTAGAGTTCAAGGAGTTCATTATAGAAGCGCCATATATTCCCTGTCCTATTGACATTGAACCTGGCCCTGCGATGTGGTTTGGCCAATGATATATGAGTAGACATTATGTATACTGCCTTTTAGAGACAATCTTCAAGAGGTCCTAATGAACTTTGCCTGTCCATTTGTTTCTGTTTTCTGTCTGGTTTTTGGAACGGAAATATATGGATGAGGGTTACAGCTGGCCTTGGCCTACCTGGAGCTTAGACAATAAATAAGTGTTGCTTTACTGTTGTCAATCACTGAGACTGTATGGTTGGTTATTCCTTCAGCTAGTCTGTTATAACCATCTCTACCGTTGCAGTTCGGCTCTATAAATCTACTCTGCATCGTAGAGACCTCATCACTGCTCAGGGCTGAGTTTTCAGCGCTTGCCCAGCACTCACACATAGTTAGAACTCCATAAACAGTCATGGGTGATTTAGCAAAATGGTGCATTGAGTGAGTTAAATAAGAGAATAGTCATCTTCATTACGGCACAGGTTTTGAAAGTCCACATGGAATGAAATACAAAATAAAGTTAAATATAGCAAGGGGCCATATCGAGAAAAGCCAGGAATAGCAAATCAGTCATCTTCGGTGCAGTGCAAAGGAATTAACGGTTGTAGATTTTTAATTATCCCTCAACCTCTTCCAATTTGTCTTCTCCCTCTTCTAGCGCCCCAGATGGGCTTCCAATGCAAATATTTAAGGTTTCACATTTCTTGACATTTCATCAGCTTTCAAAAATGTTGACCGACCGCATGCTTGAAACACCTTTTTCCCTTCTAAAACGCCACACTCCCTATTAACTCCCCTGTCTCTTTTCAGGAGTTAAGTGTTGACATTTACAACTTGGTTCGAAGCACTCTTTTTTCACACCCCGTACTTACCGACTGGGTAATTTCATCCATAATCGCAGCTCCGGTTACTACCTACATGGAGATAACTGACAGGATGGTATCTTTCATGTTCGTTTCTAGGCTGAACTTGAGCCTTGGGTGGCCAGCTCTGTTTTTGACATCTGCAGCTAGATTTCCCCAAGACAGGAGGCAACGTTGCGTAAGATGGGAACTGAAAATTTCCATGGATTTAGCTACCTACCATCAGCAAGAGTTGTTTTCGTGAAATAATAGAGGTTAAATTCAAATAACTATTACCCATGGATGAGCGATTAACCATTGATAAGAAAATTGAGAGAGTGAATACAAACAACCTGGGTAAGGTTTGTGATAAGATAAAGTCAGGTTGATGGCTTCCAGAGAAAGTGAATATTTTCAGATTCCCATTTGTGTGATTGGTAGCAGAATGTAAAAGCTACAATATATCTTACAAGAAGTAAGTCTGATACTCGAGGGATAATAACTATAATACTGGCATGCATTTTGGATTTCTTTCCCTGATTTCATACTGAAAACAAGATCTTGACAATGTGTAAAAGTAAGTATTGTACAGATAGTGAATTATCTTTTATAAATTTTATATACTGGTGGTCATTCTATAAGCAAGTTGGATATGAAACTAAGACCTCTCCTAAATGCAAAAATAAAATTCAAATGTGAGGCATATTTTAGCAGAGTATGTTTCATGTATCTCTTTTCATAATGAAATAAATACATAAATTGATATTTTTAAGAATTTCTGGGTATAATGGTTAAATTTTTGTGTCAACTTTTTAAAAAAAATAATTTTTCAATTACAGTTGACATTTAATATATTAGTCTCAGGTGTATAGCATTACTTACAAAGTGATCTGGTAAATCTTACTCCTACCTGATTGCAGGCATAGTTACAGTATTATTGATTATACTCCCTAAATGGTACTTTAAATCCCTATAACTGTTTTATAACTGCCCATTTATACTTCTTAATCCCTTTCCCATTTTCACCCAGGCCTCCAAACCCCTCCTATCTGTCAGTCTTCCATTTGTTCTCTATGAGTTTGTTTTGTTTATTTGTTTGTTTGTTTTAGATTTCACATACAAATCAAATCATATGGGATTTGTCTTTTTCTACCTGATTTATTTCATTTAGCATTATACCTTCTAGGTCTATCCATGTTGTTGCAAATGGTAAGCTTTTATTCTTTTTATGGCTAAGGAATATTCTGTCATATATATGTACCATGCCTTTTTTATCCACTCATCTTCTTATTGGAGCATTTAATCCATTTACATTTAAAATATTTAGTGATGGGTATATAGTTATTGCCATCTTATTTATTGTTCTGTGATTTCTTTTGTGGTTCTTTTCTGTTCCTTTTTTATTCTCTTGCTCTCTTCTCTTGTAGGTTGATGACTGTTTTCAGTGTTGTATTTGGATTTCTTTCTCTTTATTTCTTGTATATCTCTTGTAGATTTTTGGTTTGTTACCATGTGCTTCCTAGATAATAAAACCCTAATATGCAAATCAAACAAAGGGAAGAACAACCAGTCACTAGGATGTGTACTGACCACCAGGGGGCAGATTTCAATGCAGGAGCTGCCCCCTGGTGGTCAGTGCACTCCCACAGAGGGGAGTGCCACTCAGCCAGAAGCTGGGCTCACAGCTGGTGAGTGCAATGGCTATGGCAGGATCCTCTCTCGCCTCAGCAATAGCACTAAGGACCCTTCAGGGGATGTCCAACTACTGGCTTAGGCCCATTTAGAGGAGCGAGAGGACACAGGCCACACTGAGGACCCCCTGCCCAGTGCACAAATGTCAGGCTATGACCATATATATCAAGTCTAAGTTTCAAAACATACTAAGATCACTACCATTTCCCCCCCTCCATGTTTATGGTTTTGTCATTATTTGTTACTTATTTTGTGTGTGTTTGTGTGTATCCCTTAATTTACTATTATAATTGCATATGTTCTTCCTACATTTGCCTTTTAATATTTTTACTAGATTTAGCATTGACTGAGCCACTGCTGCTTTTGTGTATACCTTTGTCAGTAGGGATTTTTTTTTTTTCTGTAATACCTCCTTATTCACATATACACATCTTCTTCTTAAAGAAGTCTCTAACATTTCTTATAATACTGTTTTTGTGGTGAGGATCTCCTTCAGCTTTTTTCTTGACTCTGGGATACTTGACTCTCCAGGTTTGCTTCTTGTGCCCCTGGCTATTCATGTTCTGTTTCTTTCTGAAACTGTTGCTTTCCTCGGGTCATTTAATTTTTTTTCACCTTTATTTTTGCCATGGACTTATTTCTTTCTAACTGTATGATCTTGGTGAAGTTACTTAATTTCTTCTGCCTCCACGCTATTTTTTTTTTTCAGTGCAGGCTGAAAGGATATTTCTCCTCATCTCCAGTGTGTCTTATCTGTGCCATAGGCCACATCTATAGGGATTCTATGGGAATGAGGATGTCACCATTATGTCACCCTTGTTTGGAGGTTCAAGACCTAGGTGCCAGCATAGTCAGGTAAGGGCCGGTTTTCAGGTCACAGACTTCTTGTAGTCTCACAAGGTAGAACGACTTTTTTGTGTTGACTTGACTAAGCTATGATACCCAGTTGCTTGGGCATTTAGCAAGGGAAGAGCACAAAAGGGCTAGAACCTTGCCTAGGAGCTTACCGCAGGCTGGAGTCTTTTTCATCCTATGGAAGGCTTAAACCTTATTTTTAAAGCTGCTCAAATGATTTAGCTAAACATCCTCAACAAGAATAATATTAATTTAAATATGTTGATTACAAGCTTTAATTAATCTGCCAAGTCCCTTCCCAGCAGCATTGAGATTAGCATTTGATTGAATAACTGGGAGGAGCTGTGTTTAAGCAGCAGCCTCCATCCTCCATCTCCCATTTGATACAATCCCTTTAGTCCATCTTATCCGGAAGCACACTAGGAAGGGAATTCTGGGGAGTGTAATTTAGTCTAGCCAAATTGCTATATCATCAAGACATCATAGGGGGGAGGACGAAAAGAGAGATTACACAGGATAATATCACAGAAACCAAGGTAAGAGATTATGGTGGCAAAGTAGGAAATATTAGAAGATAAGAAAGGACCAAGAATGAACTGAAAAGGACATGTAAATCTTAGTGGTCTCAAAACCTATATGATGGTAATCCCAGGAGCATTAGAAGGTAAAGAGAAGTAGGGATTTTGCCAGGGATCTAGACAGTTTGGGGGCCCACTTGCAGGGTGAGAGAAGGATGGTCTTTATATTTTTCTGGTTTCTCATTGCAGGAAGCATCTAGCTTCTCCCCAACAAGACATTCATCTTCTACTCTTTTTTTAAAATATATTTTATTGATTTTTTACAGAGAGGAAGGGAGAGGGATAGAGAGTTAGAAACATCAATGAGAGAGAGACATCGATCAGCCGCCTCCAGCACGCCCCTACTAGAGATGTGCCTGCAAGCAAGGTACATGCCCTTGACTGGAATTGAACCCGGGACCTTTCAGTCTGCAGGCTGACGCTCTATCCACTGAGCCAAACCAGTTTCAGCCATATTCTATTAATTTCTGGTTCCCAGTGCATTTAAAATGATTAGCATAATGCCTTGTACACAGTTTTCAATAAAAAAGTTATTATTGCCTTCAAATTCTCAAAAATGGTTATACTCTGGCTCTCCTTTCCAGATTAGTTATTACTGATTCTGTTTCTCTTTAACTTGGAACATTAAAACTTTTCAATTGTGGAGGAGCGAGGATGTGTTAAGGTCATAGTTTTTGGAGCCAATAAAATTGAAACACAAGGCTGTACTCTTCTATAGCTGAACAGTCTTAGATGACTTACTTATTCTCTTACATATTTCATTATGTATCACGGGTTCTTTTCAGGTAAAAAGAAAATATTACTTATAAACTTTGGCTCCTTAGAGGCTCCCAATTGTTACTTCCTTTTTTCCTTGAACTCAGGTGAGGAGAGATGGTGAAGATGATCCTTGGAAGCTCGTTTCTTTCATTTTTTTATAAGACTGAAGAGCTGGCTCCGTGAAGCTGAGGTCCTCCATAGGGAGAGAGGGGAAGAGATGACCAATTCCAGCTCGCTCTGGAAGTTCTGCTTTCTAATAAGGCACCTTCCTCATCTCAGAAGTTTTCCTCTGATGCACAATCCACTAAGGTCCCTCAGTCCTAATGGGTCAAGCAAGCTTCTTCTAATACAGTGGTTCTCAACCTTCCTAATGCCGGGACCCTTTAATACAGTTCCTCATGTTGTGGTAACCCCCAACCATAAAATCATTTTCTTTGCTACTTCCTAACAGTAATTTTGCTACCATTGTGAATTGTAATGTAAATATCTGTGTTTTCTGATGGTCTTAGGCGACCCCTGTGATGGGGTCGATGGACCCCCAAAGGGGTCGCGACCCACAGGTTGAGAACCACTGCTCTAATACTTTTCCCTGTGAGTTTTTTCCAGTATGCCCTGCCTAGGAACATGTGGGATATGTGAATCAGCACACTGTATGCTCCTCCGCACATCTATGTTCATATATTTTCACTAAATAAACTAACTTTGACATTGAACTACATGGCTCAAATAGTACCTATCTATGTGTTTCTTCCTGCCTCTTTGCACAACATCATTTTTTCAATTGCTGTGATGACTGTTACTTCTATGTATTTTCAGCTATTTATTCAATACAAGAGCATCTTCATTTTTATTTAAATTTAAGCTAATTTTGCCGAAACCGGTTTAGCTCAGTGGATAGAGCATTGGTCTGCAGACTGAAAGGTCCAAGATTTGATTCCGGTCAAGGGCATGTACCTTGGTTGTGGGAACATCCCCAGTAGGGGATGTGCAAGAGGCAGCTGATCGATGTCTCTCTCTCATCAATGTTTCTAACTCTCTATCACTCTCCCTTCCTCTCTGTAAAAAATCAATAAAATATATTTTTAAACAATTAAAAAAATAAATTTAAACTAATTTTATTTAAACAAAAGATAAATGAATATCTGCCCCCTAAAAATTGCTAAATTTGAAAATAACTGTCTACTACCTACATTTTAAAGTAGACTTTATTTTTTTTAGAGCATTTTTAGGTTCATGACACAATTAAATGGAAAATACAGATAATTCTTATATCCCAGTGTCCCTACAGATACACAGCTTCCTCCACTATCAACACCCCACAACACTGTGGTGTATTTATTGCATCCGTTGAACCTACATTGACACGTGATTATTAATCTAAGTCCACAGTTTACATCAGAGGTCACTGTGGATGTTGTACATTCTGGTGGTTTAGACAAGTGTATAATGACATACATCCACCACTGTGCTATCTTACAGATTTACCTCCCTACACATCCCCTGTGCTCCACCTGCTCATCCCTCCTACCTCCCCTCCCTGTAAACCCTTTGCAACTATTGATTGTGTTGTTGTTATTGTTGTTGTTTTACTGTATTCACAGTTTCATCTTTTCCAGAATGGCATATAGTTGAAATCATGCAGTAGTTAGCTTTAACAGACTAATATTTTTACTTAGCAACATGCATTAAAGTTTCCTCCATGGCTTTTGATGTCTTGATAACCCCTTTGTTTTTTAGTGATGAATAATATTCTGTTGTCAGGATGTACCACAGTTTATTTTTATCCATCCACCTACTGAAGGACATCTTGGTTGCTTCCAAGTTCTTGGTAATTATGAATAAACTGCTATAAACATCTGTACGAGTTTTTTTGGGGACATAGGTCTTTGACTTATTTTTGTTCATCAATTTATGCTGGTCATTATATTCCACAAATGAGTGAGATCATGTGATATTTATGTCTCCAACTGACTTATTTCATGAAATAATGTAACATTTTAGAAAAATACTGCATAGACCCTTTATTTTACATTGATATTAGGTAACCAACCTTTTGCAAAAAGCATGATGAATCCAAAGCCATTTTATATATGGTAGTGTGACTGGAAGGGAAATAAAATCATGCGCAACCAATTATCCAAGCATTTTCATACTAACATATAAAAAAAGTTTAAGTAGTGAGAGTTCTCTTTAAGAAATGGGAAAACTTCAAAAATATTGAATAATTTGTCCCAGTGATAAGCCTGCAATTCCAGCCACCTGACTCCAGGTCTGTGCTCTTTCCAGGACACGAAAATTCACAATTGTGAGGAGAAAAGATTTCTGCCTTATTAGTTTATCTCAGCTTTTTTTTTTCCCCCACAAAGAGCTTCTAAACTCCATCGCCCCTGGGACAATCACATCTGTGTGCTTTTTCTCTGTGGAAGTTCAGGGTAGGGTTGCAAATGATTTCATAAGACACAACTCCGCAATCTAAACCATATGGCTATATTCTGTTTGCACACACAGAGCGTGCTATCGCCACACGGCAGTAGCAGGACATGTGTAATTACATCCTCACACAGTAGTCGCTACAAAGCGCCTTTGCTGTCCACAAAGCAAACCCTAACCGTGCGCTTATTGAGGGACCGTGCGTGACACTCGTCTACATTTTTTTTTTCTTAACAAATAAAGGAGAATTCTAAAAATGGAGGTTTCTTGGGAATTAAAAACTGGGTCTCAATGCAAAGGAAGTTCAGAATAATAAACACGATACCGATGTTTTTGTACAAAGGAATAAACACACTGTGTTTAAGAAGGTTTCCTTAGCAATACCCTGTAATTTATATTTTCTTCAATGTTCAGCCAAAGTTTCTCTACTGCTACAAGAGCGAACTATGCTTCCTTAGGAAAAACAAATACTGCTATGATCTTTTAGTTTCTGCAGCATTCCCATTTTGTGTTGATTGAATAAAGAACATTTACTGTCAGAAATATGTGCTAAAATTCTTTCAATCTTAGATAAGTAAAGGGAAGGTCTTCTAAGAAAGAGCAAATTGCTAATACCTGTAAGTGCAGTCAGGCACAGGAGAGGATCTGAAAAGACTCAACTCTTAATATGACTCACTCAGTGACTGCAGCTAGCTTACCCCTTTTGCAAAAGAGAAATAACCCATCTCCAGCAGTGTTCTTGATGAATGCAAGTTTCAAAGTAGGAGATTCTTCCAACAATAGGATTTTTTTCTTTCTAAAAAGTCTCTTTAAGGCCAGAGAGAAGTCATAGGTATGGAAATCAATGGTCTTGCCCAAGAAAGAAGAAAAATCAACTTTTCTCTAAAATATTTTCGTGAGAATATGAAATGCTACACCTCTGAGTCAAATGTGATGGCATGAAGAATGTATTCAAATAGATGTTTTAATAAAGACACACTAAAAATCAAATACTCATTTTATTTATCTCAAAAGATTTTTTTCCAAGGGCATTAGTAAAATAGTTACAAATTTCAGTACCTTTGAAAGTTTTTTGCTCCTAATTGAGTTTGTTTGCAGGGATATGTACATGCATGGGAAATAAATTGGATAGATTCACGAACACTGACCACTTATTAGTAAATGGTTCTTGATCATTTAAAATAATGCATTGCTACTAAGACGGTATCATGTGTTTGAGTAATATGCCGGGCAGGCCCAAATGAAAATAAACATTTTGAAATGAAATATTTAACCAAAAAAGTAATTATTTAAGTTTGGTATTATCTTCTTGTGTGGGTACATGTTATTTATAAAAAGACCACGTATTTTAAATCATCAAAACATTCTGAGCAGTAACTTAATGATTTAACTGTAAAAGATTCCAAAACATATGGATTACATTCCCCTGTTCTATTATGATCCCATAGGATTTTAAAATAATAGGAAAATAATAGTGTGTTTATTCCTCTTTTTAAAAAAACAGCGAACCAAAAACATGTGAAAAATGTCTTAAGCATTTCAACAAATTCCAAGTTCAACAGGATTCACCCCTTCCCAAATGTATAATTCACTAAATCATAGGATTTCAAGTACAGATTTTCTTCTTGTCACTGTGTTAAACATCATCTATTAGGCATAATAACACCCAGTAATTTTCTGTATCCCCATATTTAAAAAAATAATTAGTGAGTTAGAGTAAAAAATAATATCCTAAAAGCACAGGGGAAATGTAAAGAGCTGATGCTGTAACTTGGTAGACTCATGCAATTTGATGATAGTTTGCCTGGTTTCATTGTGTTTTGTTTTGCGTGTAATAATCTATTAAAGGGAGAGATAAACTAGATAAGAATTACGACTTAAATTTTACCCTGTAATCTTTGTTCCCAGATTTAGTCACATAAGCTAGAAGTATTTTCATGAAGTACAATTATGCAGAATTTAAATTTCAGATTCATTCTATTTGAAACTATAATATTAAAAAAAAACTTTTGCTTTATTCACAGAGGTTATCATTAAGATTCTAATCATACTTACCATGCAATATTCTTTACAGTTAAGAAAAGAGTAACAAATCCACCCAAGATGTTAAAATGTTCCAGACTCCTCTAATAACATGTTGAAAATAGTGTTATATTTGGTAATTTGGGGTAAAAAAAAAAGTTTATTTTACTTTGAAGCTGAAATGACCAATTTTCCTTTGTCTCCACAATGTTTCGTCAGAGACAACTGTTAGCTAGGCACAGAATATGTGGCTAGTTTTCTGTGGTTTGCTTTCTTAAAGCTAAAACCTTTTTATAATCTCTGTAATCTTTAGAATACACTCATTCTTCAATTACCAAGTTGATTCCTTTTTAAAAATATATATATATTATTGATTTTTCACAGAGAGAAAGGGAGAGGGATAGAAAGTGAGAAACATCAATGAGAGAGAGACATCGATCAGCCGCCTCCTGCACACCCCACACTGGAGATGTGCCCACAAGCAAGGTATGTGCCCTTAACCAGAATGGAACCCAGGACCTTCCAGTCCATAGGCCGACGCTCTATCCACTGAGCCAAACCGGTCTCGGCTGATTCCTTTTTTAATCTTTCACTTATTTTATTATTTTTTAAATTTCTATTGGTTGCAGTATGATGTATGTCCCCTCTAAGCTGATTTCTTGTTACCTTTGCTTCATCACTTTTCTTCATCTCCCCATTTCTCATCAGACTTTAACCCTGTAGTGTTCCGGATTTGAGAATTTATTATTCCTTTGCATTTCCTATGTTGTCACTTTATATTCTCGTCGTTTTACACCTAGATTATGTCCCTACAGAACAACCTAAGTGCTGATTTACTTTCCGTGTCGTCTTTGCCCAAGGTATTTTTTTCATCACTTGAAATTTCATGTCTTAACTCTCGAAGGATTCAAATCTAATAATCCTTTAAAGCCAGAATTACATCACTTTTTATAAAACTAGTGAAAAAGCAAAGCAGGGGTGACATATGATAATTTCACTTATTTGGAAGACTTAACATTATTTTATTTGCTTTGTAGTCCTTTTGTAAATTTATATTATTCTGACTGACTAGAATAAATATGCACTTAGGATTTGACATCCATCTTTGTTTGATGTTTTTAGAATTCCTGTTCCACAATTTGACACACAATTTTGATTTAGAACTATTTTTTAGCACAAAAATTGAAATATATGTACAACAGTCCCTACCTGAAGGACTTCAAAGTAAGCTTAGCCAAAGATAGCATCTATTGCCACAATCCAACATGATAAGTAAGAGCTTTGGTTGGCTGAGATCAATGTAAAACTATTATACTTTGCTTTAGTTCTGCCTATATGATAATATCCTACATTAGCACTTATCGAGGCTATTACTGGAAAGTCTATTTCCTTAATTGAAGAATTTATTCGTTTTATCTTAACCTAAAGAAAAAAGATAAGTTAAATATAAAACTTCTTCATTTCTAAATTTTTGAGAAAACCTGGAATGTTTTCAAAAATAGTTTAATAAAGCTTTCATGGTTATGTAAATATATTCTCCACTAGCCTTTTCAAACTTAGAATTTGACCAGTCAGTGTATATCCTATCAGGAACATACATATCCTTGAGCTAGAGCCCCAAACTTGGGCAGGCAAATTTCTGGCATTCTGTGAACTTCAAAAGTTCTTTATTTCAAATCGGGAACCTGCTGCTCTATCCCAAGTCATTGATTAAAACTCTATCAGGCCTGTGGACTGAAAGGTCCCGGGTTCGATTCCAGTCAAGGGCATGTACCTTGGTTGTGGGCACATCCCCAGTAGGGGGTGTTCAGGAGGCAGCTGATCAATGTTTCTCTTCATGGATGTTTCTAACTCTCCCTCTCCCTTCCTCTCTGTAAAAAATCAATAAAACATATTTTTTTTAAAAAGAACCTCCAATAGGTTTTGGAAATATTTAATTATTTGGGCAGTAAGTTACTCCTAACCCTTGATCATATCAAGTTGTTTTAGAAAGGATAGCAACACAGACACACATAGACACATGTGTACATCATGTAACACTAAGAAGCATTCATATTCTTCATCTATATGTAACTTTAACTACAGAAAAATGAAGGCTTATTCCGGAAACAAAAAAAAAACATTAGAATTTCTTCAAACAAATCCAGAATGCAAATTAAAAATTGAAGATAAGAGAGTAGATTAAGAAATCAGGATAATTCTTCAGAACACAATATATGAAATATAATGCACATTACTTATTGCACATACACATGTGAACATATTCTCAGGCTCAAAGGCCTCAGGAATCATAATATGGTCATTTGGTATGTATATTCTCCCCTGTCTTAATGTTTTATCACTACCAAATATATCCTGTTAAAGAATGAAGGATATAATTTGGAACATTGATGAAGCTCTATAATGGACATGTCAAACTAACATACATCACAGATGCACTTGATGCAGAAAGATACAGAAAATTGGCTGGTTCACAGAAGGAAAGTAGCATAATTTGTTCCTTTTTGGATCCTAAAGAAACTTGTAAAATGTGCGGTATTTTTGGAAGATTTATGACGAGTTAATTAAAACATGTTGAGTAGGAATTAATAATCAATAACTCAGAGGGATTTATAGTTACAGTTCTGAGACTGGCTGTGAATACTAAGGTTCAGCAACACAATCCTGAAGGAACTAGTAGCAAAAGGAATATAAGTTGTCACTGTGGTGAAATAAAATACTCGCTATTGCAGACAGATTATTAACTAATATTGACTCTTGCTCTAAAAGCTGTCAGAGCTTTGCTATGCAGCAAAGGAACAGCTGGGAATATTCTGTCACGAAGCCACGGGGAGAAACATTTTATTGGGTTGAAACACAAAAGCTAGATACTTGCTAAGAACAAATGAACCACGTTTGCTCGTGGGTCAGACAAAACTCAACATCTTTCTTTTT